>LPNX010688309.1:145683-179115 GCA_001517045.1 Pseudotsuga menziesii
CTTGCATCACCAGTGACAATATTATAATATGGTGACGATATATCATAACAAAAAATATAAACTTTGTTAACCCTTGCATCGATGGAAGTTTCAATGATAAGTTTATGTATTAACACAGATTTTGTTATTATTATTCCAATCACAGGTTGACTTCCGCAAAGGTTCTAACGTAACTCATGAAACAGCCCAATAATTGATTTTAATGAGTTCTTCGTTATTGATAAATAAACTATGGGAAACTTTACCCACCGTGACAAATTATTGCATGGCTACGTGGCTTTGTATAAGCCAAGCGTTGTAGTACTTAAAATGGCTCCAAACTAAACCTAACTCATTGTTCTCCTTCGCCTTCGGGCACTCTTCCAGTTTCTTCAAGTAAGCTGGCCATTCTGGCACCTGTGCAATGCTGTGAATGCCCTCAGCTCCTTCCTCTCTGCTATGATTGTGCATTTGCACCCAAGTGGAGGCCATTCCTTGGTATTTCTCCACGCCATACTTGCCCATTCTCCTGGTTGTCTCTCGCTGCTTCAACAGTTCAAACTTCAAACCCTTGACTATATCAGTCTTCGCCTTCTTCCTTCAGTTCACTACTGTGGAGGTGGTTTCTCCTTTTAGAAATATCGTGGCTTGAAAACACGGTATACTGTGTATGGTTGCAACGAAAGAACCTCGCAGTTGTAGGGTTTTTACCTGGTCCATTGTATAGCTGGGTTTCCTTTGTTGTCCAAGGTTGATGAAGTGTTATAAACACTGTCTCCTTTTTGCAGCTGAATGATGAACTTCCTGCTTGTGCTATCATTGGTTGCTGCGAAACTGGTTGCTACTTTCGAAGCCGAGGTAAGCATTAATCAGTCTTGTAACTGATGAACTCATTTCTTGTTTATAATTTATTTGTTTCTTAAAATATGAATTTAACAACCGGTTTTTATGTTGGTTTGCAGTTACGGCGCTGCTTCTCTTCTCTATCTACATAAGAGTATGGGTTGCGGCGATAAGGGCTACGGTAAGCCTTGGTTTCTCCATGGCACCTCCACTTTATGTAAACCCATATAGGGTAAAGAGGGTTTGGTCGTTGCGGCCTGTTTAGAGCCTCGCTGCTTTTGGTTAATTCGGTTGTTTGTTCGCTGTTAAACATGTTGGGTTTAAACCCTAGCTCTCTTACAGAGCTCTCTCGCTTTGGCCGTGATTGTAAAATTTTTACTTTTAAATTACTGTGTTTAACTAGGGTACAGGCTGTAAGTTTTTGTATATAAAATGTGATACGGCCGTGAGCCAAAAACACTGAACTGAGCTTTACAGGTTTTAACCTTGTATATTTTGGGGTTATTAGGGTTTTTACCATTAAACTAATACCATAGCTGTTAATGCTACTTTCTTGCTTTATTTTTTGTTATGTTATAATACTGTAATTTGTCTTGTTATATATATGTTACAAAGGATTATTGAAAATCGGCAGTGACATATTATTTACTGCATTTATACTGTCTATTTTAATATGCCTCTGTTTGATTATGAGGTTGTATAGTTTTTACTGAAGCTTAATGATATTAAACATTCGCTTAAAATCCTAGAAGGATTACTTAGTTATCAATCAATGATTTCTCTTCTTACAGGTGTAGCAGTTTTAGTTTCATTTTTATTACTAAATGTTATAATAATATTGTTTCTGCAATTAGTATCTAAACTGCCTACTAGTTTATACTACATCTATATTAGAAGAAACATAAATAACTAGAATAGATATATGACATAAGACTATTGTCTTATCTATGTGCGCTGTAGCTTCTATTATTATGTATACTTATTGTTGTTGATATTAGTTCTACTTAGGTTTTACAGTAATACTAGTTTTAATCTGAGTTTATAAAGAATTCTATAGTTAAAGTACTCTTCAACTTATTGTTAAATAAATTTGTTGTCAAGGGTTCTGTACTGGCTTTATACCGTGACTTCTATTTATTGGAAACTGTAATTTTTAATGCATAGTGCATACCTTTCAAATTTATGTAAGTCTGTTATACTCTTATTGTATTTTATTAATGTCTTCAAATATTAATTAATTGCCTTATGATACGCATAGTATAAATAGTTTATTTTTACTTAGTCCTTATTTATTTATACCTAGAGTAAAAATAGTCTAAATTTGCAATTGTAATAATAAAATAATACTTTAATTGTTACATTAGTAATACTCTTACATTATTTGTAATATAAGTTCATTATTATTAATACAACAACGATAGTACTTCTTTTGTGAGTACCAAGGTTTCTATAGTTATTATTTTAATTTTATTATCCAATGTTTGGTTTGGTCTATCTATTTAGTTATAATGCCTGTGTATATTTACATAACACTCATAATATTTAAGTTTTATCTCATATACTTATATATAATTTCTTGCGTATATAATAACATTCATTTACCATATGTGAAATAGAATAGAATGCCAATTTGTAATATGTTTGAGCTTAGTTGAATAAAAGAGGATTTAGTAATTAAATAACTGCAGACTAGTACAACTAGATTTAACTGTAAAATTTAACCAATAGATAATTACTACTGTTATTAGTATTGTCTTTCTACATAAGAAGTTAGATTCTTTCAAACTGGAAGATAAACAATTTTAAGGTTTAAACAGCAGAAATATTTAGTCTATCTTTTCTTTATTACAGCTAGCATAATTTGCTATCTGTTCTTTGCAATAATCGAATTACAGAGAAAGATATACTATAGAAGAGAATAGTTTTTATTTATGTGCATAACAACTGTTAGTCAAACAAATAATGTATTCTAAAAATAACTGAAGAATGATTCTACTAATTTTACCATCTCATCATACTATCTTCTTATAATTTTTACCCCTGCGCTAGAGTACTATCTGGTAAAACCGAGATGTGGAAAAACACAGTGGGTCATTATTTTTTTTCATCCACCGATTCAATTACTGATAAACTAAAACATTTATAATACTAAACCAACTAAATCTTATGTCATATAATATAAGAAAAACATTCATCCATTCACATTTATTTTTAAACCAAAATAGTTAAGTGACAGAACCTGTTGAGACTGTGGACAACAACAGCAATGGGAGGCCGTTCCTCCCTACCAAATCCAGGAGAGCGCTCAAACAATGACTCATCAGGACCCCAGAGCTTGCTCTAGTCTCCCTGGATGGAACTAGGTGCAGCAAAGTCAGATACTAGTCTTCAAACTCAGTATTACTCCAGAACTCAACAGTAAGTTCTCCCAGCTAACAAGCTGTAACAATCAAGTTACTGCAACAATCCTCTCAAAACAACTTCCTTACTGTTTTCCCCCTTTCCTTAATCAAATTCCTGAATAACATTCACCTGAATGAATTCTCTCTGGAAAAATATCTGAGCTTCCTCAACTCTTTTCATTGAGTACTTTTAAAAGATTGCCTAGGTCTTTTTGGGTTAGTTGTCATTTAATGAGCCACCTTCTCTGATCCCACTTTCTTGGGGGATCATGACTCCAATTATAGGGAAGTTGCCACCTGCAACTTAGGAAGTGTTTGAGGATACTGCCACTTGTCTTTTGCCCTCCACCTAGTTCCATCCACCAGTTTGACCAGTAACCTCTTTTTAACTTCTCTCCCATGCTGTTGTCTCCACAATTTATTTATTAATAATAAAATATTCTGAATTTACATTCCATTTTTGTTGACTCTGCTGAGTCATCAGTTCCTACTTAGCATTAATTTTAACATAATGTCTCAGGAATATAACAAAAACAATTGACATTATTTACAAAATTGGGGTATGTGACATACACACCCCCTTAAAACTTAACATCGTCCTCGATGTTACTTATTCTTCATCCTCTGCAACCTCCTGGAACAGATTCGGGTATGCCTCCCGCATCTTACTTTCCATTTCCCAAGTAGCCTCTTCAGGACTAAGGTGCTTCCATTGCACCTTCACCTGTCCAATGGCATGGTTCTGCAGAGTAATTTCCCTCCTCCCGAGGATACAATCCGGTTCCACCAGAACTTCTCCTTCTGGTTCCACCTGTACAACATTCCAATCAATTACATGAGTAGCATCATGAACATACTTTTTCAGAATATAAATATGAAAAACATTGTGCACCTTCAAATTAGGTGGTAACGCTAATTGATATGCAACTTGACCAATTCTGGATAAAATTTCAAACGGACCACAGTAACGTGGTGTTAGTTTTGCACAACTCCCCAGCCTTAGGGAACTTTTCTTTGGTCTTACCTTTATAAACACGTGCTCACCCACTTGGAACTCTTTAGGAGTTCTTTTCAAATCTGCTTGGCTCTTTTGCCGATCCTGTGCCACTTTTAAGTTTTCCTGCACTTGTTTCACAATCTGTTCCATTTCTTTTAATAGTTCAGGTCCTAACACCAATCTATCTACTGGATTATTGCAGGAGATAGGAGTGTTGCATTTACGCCCATACAGAATTTCAAATGGGCTGAACTTAGCTGACGACTGATAATTATTATTGTATGCAAATTCTGCTAAATGCAAGTAGTCCTCCCACTTACCTGGCTGATCTTTAACATACATTCTTAACAGATCTTCTAGCACCTGATTCACTCTTTCATTTTGTCCGTCTGTCTGCGGATGGAAAGAGGCGCTGAAATTTAGTGTTGTGTTTGATCCTTTAAATAGGGACTTCCAAAAATTCCCTGTGAATTTAGGATCCCTGTCTGAAATAATGACCTTAGGTACTCCATGTAACCTGAAAATCTGCTTTAAAAATATATCTGCTATATTGGCAGCCTTGTAGGTAGTCTTGACAGGAATGAAATGTGCTGCTTTACTTAACTTGTCAACCACCACCATGATTGAATCATTCTGATTTTGATTTCTAGGCAATCCAGTAATGAAATCCAAGCTGATTACTTCCCATTTCCAACTAGGAATAGGCAAAGGTTGCAGTAGACCAGCTGGATGTTGGTGTTCAGTCTTCACTTGTTGACAATCCAAACATCTAGCTATGTATTCAGCTACTTCAGATTTCATTCTAAGCCAGAAATATTCTTTTCTCAACATGGTGACATTCTTTTGGTAACCTGGATGTCCTGAATAAGGGGTTTTATGAACTTCATCCAGAATCAACAATTTAACCTTAGGCACATTAGGCACATACAGTTTGTCCTTAAACAATAAAAATCCATCTTTATTTAGACTATAACCTTTTATTATATACTTTCTGTAGGTTCTTCTTTAGCTGTAATTTGTAATTTTTGATAAATTTCATCCTGTTTTATCCCTTCTGTCAACTGTTCATTTAAATCAGAAACATAAGTGCTGATCGCTGTTGTAAAATTCAGCTTTGCGTTTCTGCTTAAAGCATCAGCCACCTTATTTTCTTTTCCTTTTATGTGTTTGATTTCAAAATCGTCTTCACTTAAGAAGGCTAACCACCTTGCTTGTCTTGCATTTAAGTTGGGCTGATCTAAAAGGTATTTCAGACCTTTATTATCAGTCATTAAAGTAAACTTTCTGCCTATTAAGTGGTGTTGCCACATTTTTAAAGCATGTATAACAGCTTCCAAATCATAAGTGGCATAATTCTTTTCGTGAATCTTTAATTTCCTGGACTCATAGGCAATGACATGCCCGTCTTGAGTCAGTACACCGCCTAAACCGTCATTACAAGCATCGGTGCATACCACAAAATCCTTATTAGGATCCGCTATTTTTAAAATAGGCGCAGTTGTTAACAAGGTTTTTAATTTCTTAAAACTTTCTTCACATTTTAAGTTCTAATCGAATTTCTTGCCTTTCTTTTGTAAGGAAGTGATTGGATTAACTATTTTTGGAAAGCCTTCTATAAATCTCCGGTAATAACCGGTAATTCCCATGAACGACCTAACATCTGTTACATCTTTTGGTACTGGCCAATCTTCGATTGCCCGAATCTTTTCAGGATCAACTGAAATCCCTTCCTTAGTCACTACATGACCTAAGTACTGGATTTCATCCTTAAAGAAATCACACTTACTGAACTTTGCAAAAAGTTGTTGCTCTCGCAGTTCTTGTAAAACTATCCGTAAGTGTTCCTTATGTTCTGTTTCATTTTTAGAATAGATTAAGATATCATCGATAAACACGACGACAAATTTATCTAAGTATTTATGCATTATATTATTCATTAGACACATAAAGACAGCCGGGGCATTAGTAATCCCAAATGGCATTACGACAAATTCGTAATGTCCATACCTCGTTCTGAAGGCTGTTTTGAAAATGTCCTCTTCTTTAATTCGTACCTGATGATATCCCGATCTCAGGTCTATCTTAGAGTACACTATAGCTCCATGTAGCTAATCAAACAGATCATCTATGCAGGGCAACGGATATGTGTTTTTAATTGTCATTTTATTTAGTTGACGGTAGTCTATGCATAGTCGCATAGTTCCATCTTTCTTTTTAACAAATATTACTGGTGCTCCCCAAGGGGACACACTGGGTCGAATATACTTCTTATCTATTAACTCTTTTAACTGTGATTTTAGTTTATTGAGTTCTAAAATATTCATACGATACGGAGCTTTCGAGCTAGGTACAACACCTGGTACTAGCTCAATAGTGAAATCCACTTCCCTCCTAGGAGGTAATCCTAGAATTTCCTCCGGAAAAAAATCCGTAAATTCATTTAAAACAGGAATATCTTCTATTTTCATTTTATCTTTTTTAGATTTACTTGCCTCATCTATAATGGTTACAGCATAGGCCTTACACCCTTTTCTCACTGCTCTTTTAAGTTGTAAGGAAGAAATCTGCCTAATTACAGTTTTCCTAGGAATACCCTTAACTGTTACTGGCTGTTCATTATTATTTACGCCCCTAAAGGTTTTATCAAAACAGTTTAAAACTACCATGTGCTGTTCTAACCAATCCATACCAATCAATAAGTCATACGAGCCAAGTGGCAGAACATTTAGCTTAATAGTAGTTTTAAAATCATTCATATCTAAAACACATTCTTTCACGTAACAGGTTACTTTCCTTTTTGCCCCAGTGGCTAATTAAACTAACCAGGAGCTATCAAACTTTTCAACAGTCAATTTACACTTTTCTACTATTTGAGGTGAAATGTAACTAAGACTAGCACCTGGATCTATTAAAATAGTTACAGGGGTTTGGTTAACCATACCTTCTACTTCCACCATGGAAGTTTGATAATCATCTTGGCGGTTCTCCAACGCTGCATTGATTCTGGGCGTAGTCCTTGCAAAATCTCCAACAGTCATTTCATCCTGCACAGTATGAATATTGCTGTTTGGATTTTTCATATTTGGGCAAACCGAAGCATAGTGCGGGCCATTGCACTCCCAATACTTAACATGCTCCTTTATTTCGAAATTCTTAGTAAAATTTCTATGATTGTTTGAAGCTTCCTTGCCCTTGAAGTTATTGGAATTATTGAAATGATTCGAAGCACCATTTTTGCTTCCCTGGAAGTTCTTACTGTTAGAATGATTTATGTTCTTATTATTCCTGAAATTCTTTTGAGGTACAAACTCCTTTTTCTTGAACTCAGGCTGATTACTGTTATTTTTAGCCTTCCAGTTGGCTATACATTCTTTTTTTTTTGTTCTGTTCAAAACATAAATTTTCCTTCCTCATAGCTTCTTCCAGAGTCTTAGGATTGTCATATTCGATTATGTCCTTGATATGATATGGCAGGCAGCTGAGAAACCGCTGTACTTTAGGTTTCTCATCAACTAAATAAGGTACATACCTTAACAGACTTAAAAATTTACTGTTTAAGTCCTTCATAGTCATGGATCCTAACTTTAACTCGTAAAATTCTTTCGCCCTTTCTTCATAGTATTGTTCGGATAGAAACTTCTTCTTGAAGTACCTTTTAAAGGTACTCCAATTGACTTCATTTTCTTTGATCCCTTTGACTCTTTTCAAATCTTTCCACCATATATCTGCTTTTCCAGATAAATTATAGATGGCCATTCTTGCCTTCAGCTGATTTGAATAGTTGTATATCCGAAAATATTTCCTCATCCCGGATAACCAGGATTCTGCCTCTTCCCCTTTTTCAGTTTCTCCGTTGAAAGTCGGGGGTTTTATTTTTTTGAACTCCCCGGAAATCTCTTCATACGGCATGTAGTTTTTCTTTCTTTTATACAACTCAGCCTCACTACTGTCACTAGTAGTGTAATAGCTTTGTTGTTCCCTGAATCCTTCAGATGATGAAATGATTTCAGCTTTAGTCAGTTTCATCTTTTTAGATCCTTTTTGATGGCTAGCTCCCTCAGATTCGGATCTTTTACTCCTTCCTTCAGCCTGAAATTTCTCCATCAAAATTTGGTTTTACTCCTCTTGAGTCTTTAAAATTCTCTCATTATCCTTCTTGACTGATTCCATTTCAGTCTTTAAATCCTTTATAGTTTGCATCAGCTCTGAAGAGTGAGCAGCTACCTCTTCTAACACAGGTTCTCTAGACATCTGTCTTGTCTCGGTTTTTGGAGACTCCTCCTTGGCATATTATTCTAACTTCTCCATACCTGCTTGTTAGATTTCAGAAAAAGAAATTTTATGTTCTTTACATAAAACAAAATACAGGTTAGTACATATATTTTTCTGTTCTGTGGAAACTAGTGGGGCCATATTCAAGCCTAGTATTTGAACCATGCTCTGATACCACATGTAAAAACCCCATATTTTCCAAAAAAAATTAAAATTTTCAATTTACATAATATTAACATAACTGCAGTTAACTAAACATTTAATTAGTTAAGGGTTAATAGCTTTTATTTAACATTTATCTGTTGTTTGCATAGACTGATAGAACAGATCTTTTATGTTTACTGATTTGTTTCTTTTTGTGAACATAAGGTGGGGCTGTCATGAAAACAAACCGGGCTTACTTAGCTTCCAAGCTAATGCATGAAAATCCTTCTGTCTTTACAGATTACAGGTAAGGAGATTTGGCTGCGGTAATAAAATTTCTAAAGTCTTTATGTACAAGTTTGTTTGAAATTTAAAGTCATGTTTGACCGTAGAAGCTAAGCACATGCCAATGTTTACTGAGGTAAATTTGTTATCTATTCTTTATTCTAAAAGAGATAAATTTATAAGTCCTATTATTACCGAACTTATTGATATCTAGCATTGATATCAGTAAACAAAAATATTTATAATAGATTGTTTATAAATCACATACGAACTCCAAGGTTCAAGTTCTAAGAAAGCACAACACACTCTTACATCACAAAGTATATATTCCAAGGTTTACATTTTATTACTATCAAAAAATGAACTATCCACTCATAGAGTTACATTCATTGAAAGATTTAGTGGCTACTTCCTTTTTGTAAGCATTTACCAACCTTAGAGGAATATGGTAAGACCAAAAAGGTTTACGTCTACGACACAATTAGTTACTATGATTGAATTTACAATTTATTTAAATCAATCATTGTATACTCTTTAATTATAATAAAAGTGTTGGTAGATTTCTCATATGAACAGTAATTCTACTTTTTTCATATGTATTATAATTCCCTTCTATCATCATGTACAAACTTAATCTAATAAATGGTAAGGAGGTTAAATGACAAGGTAGTCATCCACCCAATATACAGTTCATTGTCATATCCATTACCATTTAAGTTCATAGTTTTATTCTAAGGATAACTCTTAGAATTTTTATATTAAACATTTCAAGTTTACATTAGACACATCAAAATTATAAAAAGATAAGGTATTACATCTCCCCTCTAGATATGGTGTTCTTATATCAAGGTTTAAAGTCATATAACCATACATTACAAGATCCTTTATAATATTGCTTGGCTGGATCAAGATAAACTTAGGATTACCATTATACTTGCATCACAAGTGACAATATTATAATATGGTGACGATATATCATAACAAAAAATATAAACTTTGTTAACCCTTGCATCGATGGAAGTTTCAGTGATAAGTTTATGTATTAACACGGATTTTTTTATTATTATTCCAATCACAGGTTGACTTCCGCAAAGGTTCTAACGTAACTCATGAAACAGCCCAATAATTGATTTTAATGAGTTCTTCGTGATTGATAAATAAACTATGGGAAACTTTACCCACCGTGACAAATTATTGCATGGCTACGTGGCTTTGTATAAGCTAAGCATTGCAGTACTTAAAATGGCTCCAAACTAAACCTAACTCATTGTTCTCCTTCGCCTTCGGGCACTCTTCCAGTTTCTTCGAGTAAGCTGGCCATTCTGGCACCTATGCAATGCTGTGAATGCCCTCAGCTCCTTCCTCTCTGCTATGATTGTGCATTTGCACCCAAGTGGAGGCCGTTCCTTGGTATTTCTCCACGCCATACTTTCCCATTCTCCTGGTTGTCTCTCGTTGCTTCAACAGTTCAAACTTCAAACCCTTGACTATATCAGTCTTCGCCTTCTTCCTTCAGTTCACTACTGTGGAGGTGGTTTCTCCTTTCAGAAATATCGTGGCTTGAAAACACGATATACTGTGTATGGTTGCAACGAAAAAACCTCGCAGCTGTAGGGTTTTTACCTGGTCCATTGTATAGCTGGGTTTCCTCTGCTGTCCAAGGTTGATGAAGTGTTATAAACACTGTCTCATTTTTGTAGCTGAATGATGAACTTCCTGCTCGTGCTATCAATGGTTGCTACGAAGCTGGTTGCTACTTTCGAAGCCGAGGTAAGCTTTAATCAGTCTTGTAATTGATGAACTCATTTCTTGTTTATAATTTCTGTGTTTCTTAAAATATGAATTTAACAGCCGGTTTTTATGTTGGTTTGCAGTTACGGAGCTAATTCTCTTCTCTGTCTGCATAAGAGTATGGGTTGCGGCGATAAGGGCTACGGTAAGCCCTGGTTTCTCCATGGCACCTCCACTTTATGTAAACCCTTATAGGGTAAAGAGGGTTTGGTCGTTGCGTCCTGTTTAGACCCTCGCTTCTTTTGGTTAATTCGGTTGTTTGTTCACTGTTAAACATGTTGGGTTTAAACCCTAGCTCTCTTACAGAGCTCTTCGGCTTCGGCCATGATTGTAAAATTTTTACTTTTAAATTACTGTGTTTAACTAGGGTATAGGCTGTATGTTTTTGTGTATAAAATGTGATATGGCCGTGAGCCAAAAATACTGAACTGAGCTTTACAGGTTTTAACCTTGTGTATTTTGGGGTTATTAGGGTTTTTACCCTTAAACTAATACCATAGGTGTTAATGCTACTTTCTTGCATTATTTTTGGTTATGTTATAATACTGTAATTTGTCTTGTTATATATATGTTACAAAGGATTATTGAAACTCGGCAGTGACATATTATTTACTGCATTTATACTGTCTATTTTAATATGCCTCTCTTTGATTATGAGGTTGTATAGTTTTTACTGAAGCTTAATGATATTAAACATTCGCTTAAAATCCTAGAAGAATTACTTAGTTATCAATCAATGATTTCTCTTCTTACAGGTGTAGCAGTTTTAGTTTCATTTTTATTACTAAATTTTATAATAATATTGTTTCTGCAATTAGTATCTAAACTGCGTGCTAGTTTATACTACATCTATATTAGAAGAAACATAAATAACTAGAGTAGATATATGACATAAGACTATTGTCTTATCTATGTGCGCTGTAGCTTCTATTACTATGTATACTTATTGCTATTGATATTAGTTCTGCTTAGGTTTTACAGTAATACTAGTTTTAATCTGAGTTCATAAAGAATTCTATAGTTAAAGTACTCTCCAACTTATTGTTAAATAAATTTGTTGTCAAGGGTTCTGTACTGGCTTTATACCCTCACTTCTATTTATTAGAAATTGTAATTTTTAATTCATAGTGCATACCTTTCAAATTTATGTAAGTCTGTTATACTCTTATTGTATTTTATTAATGTCTTCAAATATTAATTAATTGCCTTATGATACGCAGAGTATAAACAATTTATTTTTACTTAGTCCTTAATTATTTATACCTAGAGTAAAAATAGTCTAAGTTTGCAATTGTAATAATAAAATAATACTTTAATTGTTACATTAGTAATACTCTTACATTATTTGTAATATAAGTTCATTATTATTAATACAACAACAATAGTACTTCTTTTGTGA
Source organism: Pseudotsuga menziesii (assembly GCA_001517045.1). Classification (NCBI taxonomy): domain Eukaryota; kingdom Viridiplantae; phylum Streptophyta; class Pinopsida; order Pinales; family Pinaceae; genus Pseudotsuga; species Pseudotsuga menziesii. The sequence continues at coordinate 157,796 of LPNX010688309.1, forward strand.
GTACCAAGGTTTCTATAGTTTTTATTTTAATTTTATTATCCAATGTTTGGTTTGGTCTATCTATTTAGTTATAATGCGTGTGTATATTTACATAACACTCATATAATATTTAAGTTTTATCTCATATACTTATATATAATTTCTTGTGTATATAATAACATTCATTTACCATATGTGAAATAGAATAGAATACGAGTTTGTAATCTGTTTGAGCTTAGTTGAATAAAAGAGGATTTAGTAATTAAATAACTGCAGACTAGCACAACTAGATTTAACTGTAAAATTTAACCAATAGATAATTACTCCTGTTATTAGTATTGTCTTTCTACATAAGAAGTTAGATTCTTTCAAACTGGAAGATAAACAATTTTAAGGTTTAAACAACAGAAATATTTAGTCTATCTTTTCTTTATTACAGCTAGCATAATTTTCTATCTGTTCTTTGCAATAATCGAATTACAGAGAAAGATATACTATACAAGAGAATAGTTTTTATCTATGTGCATAACAACTGTTAGTCAAACAAATAATGTATTCTAAAAATAAGTGAAGAATGATTCTACTAATTTTACCATCTCATCATACTATCTTCTTATAATTTTTACCCCCGCGCTAGAGTACTATCTGGTAAAATCGAGATGTGGAAAAACACAGTGGGTCATTATTTTTTTTTCATCCACCGATTCAATTACTGATAAACTAAAACATTTATAATACTAAACCAGCTAAATCTTCTGTCATATAATATAAGCAAAACATTCATCCATTCACATTTATTTTTAAACCAAAATAGTTAAGTGATAGAACCTGTTGAGACTATGGACAACAACAGCAATGGGAGGCCGTTCCTCCCTACCAAATCCTGGAGAGCGCTCAAGCAATGACTCCTCAGGACCCCCGAGCTTGCTCTGGTCTCCCTGACTGGAACTAGGTGCAGCAAAGTCAGATACTAGTCTTCAAACTCAGTATTACTCCAGAACTCAACAGTAAGTTCTCCGAGCTAACAAGCTGTAATAACCAAGTTACTGCATCAATCCTCTCAAAACAACTTCCTTACTATTTTCCCCCTTTACTCAATGAAATTCCTGAATAACATTCACCTGAATGAATTCTCTCTGGAAAAATATCTGAGCCGCCTCAGCTCTTTTCATTGAGTACTTTTAAAAGATTGCATAGGTCTTTTTTGGTTAGTTGTCATTTAATGAGCCACCTGATCTGATCCCACTTTCTTGGGGGATCATGACCCCAATTATAGGGAAGTTGCCACCTGCAACTTAGGAAGTGTTTGAGGATGCTGCCACTTGTCTTTTGCCCTCCACCTAGTTCCATCCACCAGTTTGACCAGTAACCTCTTTTTAACAGCTCTCCCATGCTGTTGTCTCCATAATTTATTTATTAATAATAAAATATTCTGAATTTACATTCCATTTCTGTTGACTCTGCTGAGTCATCAATTCCTACTTAGCATTAATTTTAACATAATGTCTCAGGAATATAACAAAAACAATTAACATTATTTACAAAATTGGGGTATGTGACAGCCTCCTTCCTCTAGGCTCTAGCCCTTGATTCTAACTCAAATCTCAAAGTTGATTCTCCAAGGACATTATTAATCAACTTAACACCCTACAATTTTGAAGAAAATTCCTAATCCAATCGTTAAAATAAGGTAGAAAAAACTTCCCATGCTTAATAAGTGATTATGCTCAAGTGAAGAGTACATTTATATTAAGGTCATGACAAAGGATTTCAATGATCAACACCACCAACATCAAGGTAAATACGGGGTTGATTTCTTTGATTAAATGTCAATTCCATACCCTCATACATGATAGTAACTAATGGAAATTTTGTAATCCTGAAATCCTGGAAACTCTTAAGTCTGCTGAATTTTGAACGGGATCTAAAATTCTACTTTTTGCATATGAAGTTCGATGAAGTTGGAAGTTTGCAACCGCTCTCAAACATCCTAAAACAATTAATGGTAATGTTAAAAATTTAAGTAAAAGGATAAAAAATGAAAGATAAGGAGAATGTCACTTTTACTTTAAGAATTTACTATTACCATTTAATACTACCAATTACTACTGAATAAGGTGATATTTATATTTAACCAAGCAAAGTTTTCATGGAAATGTGGCTTTTCGGACCACATTCGAATTGGAAACGTGTTTCCATGTGGAAGAAACACGTTTCCTTCTTAGGAAACGCGCTCGTCCATACATAAATGTGTTTCCATGTCGTACGGTACGCGTTTCTGAGTTTCCAACAAGAAATGGCGTGGGGACATGGGGAGCATTTCCTGCAACTTAGGCTGCAAGTAACTGTCAATCCTGGAATACCAAGCTCTAGGAGCTTTTTTGATTCCATACAATGATTTCTTCAAGTGACACACATGAGACTCTCTCCCATGCGCCTCAAATCCATTAGGTTGCTCAATGTACACCTCCTCATCAATAACCCCATTAAGAAATGCAGTCTTTACATCAATTGGATGTATGCTCCAACCTATCTCTGTTGCAACAGAAATCACTGATTTGATGGAAGTATGTCTCGACACTGGTGCGAAAGTCTCCTCATAACCAAATCCCTCTATTTATGAAAAACCCCACACCACAAATCTTGCCTTGTACTTCTCCACACTTCCATTTGTTGTATGTTTGATCTTATAGATCCATTTCAAATTTACCACATACTTTCCCTTTGCCCTCGGGACTATGTTACACGCATCATTCTTCATAATCGAGGCATACTCCTCCACCATGGAATCCCTCCATACCTGACTCCATGAGGCCTAATCAAAACCGGTAGGCTTGGAATCAATGATGTCGCACATCAGTTCCATGTAGCTCAAGTATTTCTTTTTGGCCTACTCTCCCTGAAGGTTCTCATAGGGGGCTCTACAAGCTCCTGATCATCCTTCAAGGCCTGCTATAACCATCTTGGCACCCTCTTCCTTGAGTGGAAGTGCCCTGTTGTGTGGTAGGAGCCTCATGCTCCTGCTACTTGGTAGGAGCCCCTTGCTCCTCCTCCTCATCTGAAAGCTTATGAACCTCTGGTTCCTCCTCACCGTTCGAGCCTGCTGCTCCCCTATCTCTACTAAAAGTGACTTGTGTGAATTTCGAAAGGATTTATCCACCTCAAACTTTACATTTTTCCTTAAAACTTTTTTCCTTAGTGCGGGAATGTAAATCATGTAGCCCTTCAAAGTCTCACTGTACCCAACAAAGATGCCCTTCTCTGCCGTGGATTCCAATTTTGTCCTCTTCTTTAAAGTAACATTGAAATAAGTAATACACCCGGAAATCCACAAGTGCCCAATATCAGTTTTCTTTCCACCGAAAGCCTCATTAGGAGTTTTGTTCCTCAAAGCCTTATGAGGACTCCTGTTCTGTATGTAGACTGTCGTGTTGCATGCTTTTTCCCACAAAAACATAGGAATATCCTGATCATGAAACATCGATCTCTGTTCGCTTTAAATTTTAATTTTAATTTTTATGTTATGACCTGACATAATTTTTTTTGTTTTTGTAATATTACATAAATTTACATCTCCCCCATACTATGCTGTAGAGAACCTCGCTACTCTCTGCAAAAAGGGACCAAGGCCTACCTAAGATTAGAAACTGAGGGAGAATAATGACATATGCAGTCTGATATCAACTGAAATAGGCAAATATGCCAACAAGTAATCCTTTGAAACTTGTCCCAAAAGAGGGGGAAATTCATCACTTAATCTAAAGTCATAAATCTACAGATGCTCCCAATGGACCTTGCCCTTAATGCAAACTTGAATGGAATTCAAGAATCAAAACCATCATTCCTTTACCAGTTCAGTTTCTCTACTCTTAGGGAGATAATTTAACTCAAAATATGGAATGATGATAATTTTGTGATCAACCAGAAAGTTGCAAATGAAAAGATAACTTATATTAACAGTCTCTAAATAATAACCATAAGGGAGCATGTATTTCCAATCTATCAAAGCTAGTGGTATTTTACCAAGTAGAATAATGCCATCAATGTTGATTGATGACATGAAAAAAATTTAGGCTGAAACTTTACCCATGAAATGTGTGACAAACATCCTCACCATACCAAGAGAAATTACGCCACAAGGGGTGCCATCTACCCTGATAAAAAAATGGGCTAAAATGTTACATATATAAATTTGCACTATCTACGCCACAAAGAAAAGCTAAATGGAAAAGATAAAATCAATGCAATATATATAAAACTTTGAATGACCTTGCCTAAATTTTTTAGAACAGAATGTTGTAGCTTGCAACATCATGCTATACTTAGTAAATTAGGAAGTTGTCACAAAAGCTTGAATTTGTGAACCTCTACTGTCTGAATTATCGTTACTTCTTCTTCCATTGGAAAAACTTGCCCCAACCTATGAAAAGAAAGAGGAGGATAATCGTCTTCTCTCCATGATGCTTCCTTGAGTGATTACAAAAAAAAATACTTAGTGCCACAAAACCTAAGGCTGAAGAAAGGTAACCATGAACTAGAAATAACCACCAAATAACATTTTGTCACTAACTAAGAACATATAATTGGCCTTTTCCATTCTTAAAACATCGACAATGTTCTTATTGATATTGCACCTTTTGTAGCAACAGAAAACCCAATTGAATACCTCTATGGGATAGATCTCAGCAGAAAACTTCAGAGTAGCGGCATTAGGGTAACTTGTTCTTTGTTTCCTCATATAAAATTAATGACTGATGAGATATGGAAATATGGAAAAAACAAATTTGTTTGAAGCACGGACAGAACCGAAAGCGCCCCTTATTTCAAATAAAGGAGGACAGGTTATTCACATTTCATTTGATGGTCAGAGGTGCATTGAAATCTAAGCTGTGGTAATGATAAAGATCCCCTGGGGGAAAGAGAGATGTCTCCTAAGTGACTCATAATGCTAACATAAGCTTCCCAGAGTGAGGTGAATGACGAGCTTTGTCATGAGAGTTATTATTCTCTTCTTAATATAGAATAGGAATAGAAAGACATCCCTCTCTAAGCGAGCAAGCAAAGGAGTTAAGCAAGGGATAAGATGCTTGAAGGATAGTAAAATACAAGGAAGAGGAAGCTCATGATAGCTAGTGGTTATGAGAAAGTATTCATTATTGCATCTAGTTCTGATATGGTATTCTTTGGATTATATTCATAAGAACTTAAGCCAACTGGAAATTTCCAGATATCCTTTAGACGAGATAACAAGACTGATATTTTATTATCTTTCATACTTCTTGTTTAGATCGAAAGTAGCTTGGACAACAATGATCTTACAGTCATTCAAACTTTTCATCGTGCCTTGAAGGAGAAGACCGAGGCTTATATTCTTGATTTGAATGTGTAGCTTCATCACCTTGTAAACCTGGTCAGAACCACTTGCAAGTCACCTATTCGTTCTCAGTACAAACAAATGAAACCCTTTGTAGGAAGCTTCTGATAAATCAATTACAACATCCAATGGACATGTTACAACACCTGAACTCTTGCGAGACACAAAAATATGCTCCAAGATGTGAGCAATCAGAAGTTTACCTCCAGAATTACATAATGTCGGAAGTTGCCCTCCAGAATTACATAAAGAAAGTTATGTTTGCTAGGGTTAATGGAAGATCAGTTATGTTTGTTGGGGTCAACTTCTTTCACATAAAGAACGCACTTCAGAACCAAAACATAAGGGCATCTATTATGTTTTATCTTTTGGTTCTAAAATGATTTCTTAATGTGAAGGATAATCAATACAAACAAACACCACATATTGAAAGCAGCACACCTTTCAAGACTTTTGCTTATAGAGGGTTCTTCCCGGGCAAGTTAATTGCAATCCTTGAAAATTACTTATTGGAACCTTTTAGATCATGTATTTATGGTGTGAGTTAGTTTGTTGTGTAACTTGTGTTTTTATCTATAAATGTATTTTTATTTATTTATTATGTTAGTCTTATTGTTAAGCATTGTGATAATGTGTTACAAATATTTTTCACAAGTAAACAAATTCGAAACGATTAGGTTTAATACCAATTGATTGGTAAATTTAAATTTGTGTTTTGAGGGCATTTTTTGGACATTACATATCTATGTAGATATTATTTTTCCGTGGGATATTGACAAGCAACTCTAATGCACTTCATATGCAAGCATAATGAAGAAACCATTTTTTGGTGCTATGGCTAGTTCTTGGTAAATTTGTGTCATTATATTCTAGTTTTGACATGGTAAAAAACCTTTATACTTAATTCCTCCAGTAAATTTTGAACTGGTGAAACCTAGGTTTGAAAGGTAACTCTGCAAATGAAAGTCCACTATTTTTTCAATCTAGTGAAGGGTTTCATGATAAGGGTAAATTACTGTAAAATATCCATCTAATATTTGGTCATATTTACCAGCTAAAAGGATAGAAAGTGGGTATGATGCAAGAACTTTCATACCCATTTATGATATATGCTTTTGACGATTTCAAAATGATTCAATTAGGAATAATTTTCTCCATTCACTAAAATGATTTATCTTGAGTTTTTTAAACTTCAATCACTTTTTATATTATTGAAACTCCATTTTCATGGAGATGATATAGTTTTTAAGCTTTACATCATTGTTACATGTCGTAATGAGGAATGACAACCCTTTGCGTATTTTTACTGAAAAAAGATTGGGTCTGTTTTAGAATCCGTATGTTCAAGTTTTGTAAATAAATTTTGGAACAAATATCTACATTCGAAGTTATGTATTGATTGGGATTTTATGTATGCAAACCTAAAACCCCGATGAATAATGTAATTTATCTCTACTTTATAAATTTTCAACAATTAGTATTGGATTTGTTTTATGATGACCCATGATATATTTTCCTAATCTTCCATGCCACTTTGTTTGGTTTGGACTCTTGACATTCAAAGTCTATACATTCAAGTTTTGAAAATAAATTTTGGAATAGGTATTGAGATTTCAAGTCATCTATTGGTTTTGATTACCTTTAGCTTTATAAATTTTCTATAATATTTATTGTCTTTGATTAATGATGATCATGATTTACTTTCCTAATATTCTTTTGAAAAAGTGTCGTTTCGTGTCTATACTTTCATGTGCTCATTGCCTTCATTGCCTTTCATGTTTTGTTATTTTCCAGCTTGGTTTCTTTTGTGGTAGAAGTACCAATGTCTGCGTAGCCTTGTCCATGTTTTTATCTTCTACTAAATACCCCTATTCCACTTAATGGGGTGATGGATCCAAAGTATCTGATATTCTTTGCTTGTTTATAGGGCATCTAAGGATATGAACCCTAGATTTACTTTGCTATTGTTCCATGAAAAAAAAGTTGATTTCATCTTTTTATCTTGAGAACTTGTATCTCTAGATTCTTTTGGATGAAATGTACCCTGTAAACCATTTTTTAAGGGTTTCTCCTTGTGGAGTTTTCCATTGCTACTTGGTGATTTAGTCCTCTATTTGGAGAACACATTTTGGTGTTTGAAGGGCATACTTTTCATTATTGTTGAGTTTGTTGTTCTTTTTGGAGGATGCAATCCTCATTCCACTTTTCAAGTATTGGTTAAACCTATTAACTAAACAAAATCATGAATTCTCTTGGGTTAATATCGTGACTTTGAAATATAATTAATAATTTTATGAATTTGGAAATGTACAATCACTCATGAGTGTTGTATCTTCATATTATCATAAGTTGTGTTTTCACATGGTTGGGTCCACTAGATTTATGGATTTCCTCATGAAAGACATGTTACTTGTTTGTGATTTGGAAATCTGCATTTTAATTATCTTTATGTTTGATCAAGTCTTATTAAGCCACTAATAGTGCTTCATAGAAGAAAAAAAATTCAAAATAAAATCCGATTTATATATATAACAAAATTCTTTTCTCAGTGTGAACTTTGATTATATTTAAGGGTGTTATCTTAATGGAAGAGCACCTACCTTATAGGGAGAATTTTGTGGTTTGGTTCCTTCGTGCCCTATCTCTTAAATTTGTGAACCATTAATCTATAGGAAAATGAGAGCAATTGAGAAGTAGAATTATGCAATGGAATATCAAGAACAATGTACACTAAACAAGACAAATTTGAGACAAATATTATAAGAATTGATCATTTGATTAAAACATAATTAATCTTCATTAACCCAACAGTAATACAATGGTGCAACAATAAGGAGAATTCGAATCATGTGGATAATATTCGAATCTACCAACTAAACTTGACTGACTAGCTAACTTAGTGGGTATAAATCACTACATGGGAGCAACTAGTCTAACTCATGATATCTGAATGAGTTAACAGATGGGGTAGGTGGAAAAAGGTGCCACTCCCCATGCATGCATGTAAAATTGGATCTAGACTAACTGAGAGTGATTTGACTGATTGTAACTGGAGGTTGAATCATCATAACTACTACCTACCACAACCAACTGATGGAGGTTGCTAGTGGCACTCAGAGTGGCTCCTAGAATGTAGGGATTGGAATCGGTGGCACCAATGGCAGCAGGGGCACCGAACTAATCCAAATGACTCATAAGTTAGGAACGATGATCAAATATAATATATATGGATAAGGGAGGATTATTTAATTCTAACACCCCCTCTTAATCCTAACTTGGACAAGTTTGGGCCCTGGCAACTAGGATAAAAGTCACCCATACAATCAAATGAAAAATAAAAACTGCTTAATAAACTAAGGAAAAATGGGGAAAACCTCATGGAACCCCCCGTCCCCCTCAAAATAAGTAGTGAATCAGGAAAACAAGAAATACTTAAGAGAAAATGTTCCTCTTTGGGTAATAACTTGTAAAACTTTTGCTGCAATTCACAACAGCAATGTAGTATTTTGGTTCTTCTATGCAATAGAATCATGAGACTGTGTACGTGAACCTCTCAATTTTCTTTCGATCTTATGAATGTTCTTTGTGTTTCTTCTTTCTCGAGGAGGAATGGAATGATGAATTTTGTTCTTCAGTGAGCCAATTTGTTGATCATTCGCTATCATCAAGTAGCATTTCCCTGGAAGTTTATTGAACGAATCTGTAGATAGCGAAGTTGTGTGAGAGAGTGCAACATGTTCATTATGATATTGGGACCATGTTCTCCTTCTATCCTTTGGATTCTCAGCACCATCCCCAACTGCTTCAATGAGCTTTTGGGACCATTTAGGCTTAGGCCACTGATTTGGAATGGGAGTTGGACCTAGATCTATATTATCATGAGGTACAACCTCAATATCAAGATCATGATAATATTGTTCCTCTTCATCTGAATCTGAAACATAAGACAAAATATCATCATCAAATTGAAATGGAAGAGTGTTTATACATCGTTTTGCTTTGGATTGTGGTGGATCAAGCAACTAATCTTCTTCAAACTAAACATTTTGCTCTATGAAGCACTTCCTAGTTGCAAGTTCCATCAATTATATGCTTTTGCATCCTCGACATATCTCAGAAGTATGAATTCACTACTTTGGGCTTGTATATCCTTTCTCTTGTCCATAGGTATTCTGGCACAAGCTTTGGAACCAAAGAATCTCAAGTGAGAGACATGAGGCTTATTCCCATGTAGTGCTTCGAAAGGAGTGGCCCCAATCACTGATTTGTGAGACACTATATTCTGTATGTATGAAGCACAATTTACAGCTTCATCCCAAAGAGAAGGAAGAAAATTCTTGGCTTGGAGAAGACAGGTTGCCATCTCCTTCAATGATCTATTTTTCCTCTCAGGCACACCATTTTGTTGTGCTGTGTATGGAACAGAGTGTTCCATTCGAATCCCCTCTGATTCACAATACTATTGAAAATCACTTTTAATGTATTCATCTCGATTATCTAATCTAATGGACTTGATCTTCTTTCTAAAACTATTCTTAACCAAGGATTTAAAAACTTTTAAATTTTTGAATGCCTTTGATTTCTATTCATAAAATATACCCAATAGAACCTTGAACAATCATCAATAAAAGTAAGGAAATACCTAGAACCATTGTTTGATGTTGTAGGAATTGGTCCTGAAACATCACTATGTATCAAATCAAGTGTAGAGACAACTTTAGTTTCCTTCCCAACTTCATACCTCTTCTATGGATGCTTACCTACCAAGTAACCAGGACATACTCCATATGATGTTTGGATGAGTGGCAAGCCCTCAATCATTTTTTCATTGTTAAGTTGTTGGAGATATTTCAAATTGAGATGCCCAAATATCTCATGCCACATCTTGTTGGTGTTATTGGCATGAGTCAATAAAGTTGTTGGATGTGAAGTGGGTAGAAAATCAGAGAACTCATATGCCTTTGAGGCATGGTTAGCAAACCCTTTCGCTATGAGATTTATAGTATATTTTTCAGTGATGTATACTGAGTAAGAGTTAAATGTAACTCTCTTGGGAGAGCCTATATGAGTCACCTTATAAACATAAAACAAATTTGGTACAAGAGAGGGAACATAGAGTACATTCTTGAACTCACTATGCTGGATTTTAATAGAACCTCTCCCAGCAGCTGGGATTTGGGAGTCATCTCCCACATGAATTATAGGTCCTCCTGATAGAGTGAGAGTGGTGAAGGATTCCCTGGAGGCAACCATGTGGTTGGATGCTCCAGAATCTATCAAGGAAGATTTAGACTGAGTGAGGCCTGCCTTCAAGGCATGGCATCTCTCATGATCTTCTATCGGTTGTCCAACATCAAATTTATTTGCTCCTTGTGGGAGGGAAATATTGTTATGTTAAAGGAGTGCTAACAGCTGGTTGATTGTCTTATGCATGCATTGGCTCTCTGGATGAAATCCTCCCATATAGTATGGACACTTGATCTTCTTGAATTTCTTCTTTTTCTTTGAACCCGAGGTTCCATCGAAAGATCGCTGATTCTCCTTTGGATTCAAATTAGTGGTTTTGGTCTCCTTTCCTTTGTGCTTACCTCTTACTTGCACATTGTTTGAGTCTGTCATCAACAGTGCTTGATTCTTGGAGGTTTGAATCGCTCCCATTTGAACATTTATCTTGCTCTTGTATTAAGGACTCGACAAAAGCATCTAGAAAAGGAATCTTCCAATTAGGGATGGAAGCTCTTCCAAAATGGAATGTATAGACAAAGACTAAGTACTCAGAGCCAATATTGCTCAGTACTGACTGCACATGTTGCTCCTATTTCCTCTCCAATCCACATTGTTTGCATTGTAGTACTAGTGGCTTGTATTTTGTGAAGAATTGTTGAATAGATTCGAAACTATTGGGTTGTAAAGAAATGAGCTCATTCTCCAAAATATGCCCTCAAAGCTCATCTTGTTTTCAAAACAAATATTCAATCTTATTCCAATATTCCTTCGGAGTCCTTAGTCCCTCAAGGTGGAACAAAATATTCTGAGAGATATGAGTGCACATGAAGTTAAAGGCCTCATCAAGCCGATTCAAAAATTTGTTCTTCTCAACATATTGTTGAGGATCAGTTTCTCTGTCCATTGTCATCCTAAACATACCAATATTGCACAAGGCTGCCTGCATATCTTCCCTCCAATCAAAGTAGTTGAAGGGTGTAAGGATTCGGGGTACGAGAGCTAAAGAATCCATCTTTTTGTATGTTGAATGGTCAATTCCTCAAGAATCTATGTAGATACCTACAAATAACACTACAAAAATCAATTCAATTCGCAATCGTGTTAGTTTCAATCCTTTCCACCTTGACATGTACACTTTCTCAGATTCCATCACACCTGGATAGAATTCTCTGAACAAAATGTAGAGGGAGAAATGATATCATTCCAATATTTATGTGGAAACTCGACTACTTTTGGTGTACAATGGAGATCAAACAAGACTTATTGCTAGCCTAAACAAGGCTCTGATACCATGTTAAATTTGTGAACCATTGATCTACAGGAAAATGAGAGCAATTGAGAAGTAAAATTATGTGGTGGAATATCAAGAACAATGCACATTGAACAAGACAAATTTGAGACAAATATTATAAGAATTGATCAGTTAATTACAACATTAATCTTCATTAACCAAACAGTAATAAAATGGTTTTGCAATAAGGAGAATTCAAATAATGTGGATAAGATTCGAATATACCAACTAAACCTGACTGAATGGATAACTCAGTGTGTCTAAATCACTGCATGGGAGCAACTAGTCTAACTCCTGATGTCTAAATCAGTTTACAGTCAGTTAACAACTGAGGTAGGTGGAAAATGTGCCACTCCCCATGCATGCATGCAAAACTGGTGCTAGACTAACTAAGAGTGATATAACAGATTGTAACTGGTGGCTGACTCGGCATAACTGCCTACCTACCGCAACCAACTGATGGAGGTTGTAGGTGGTGCTGAGAGTGGTTCCTAGAATGCAAGGATTGGAACTGGTGGCACTAATGGCACCAGTGGCACCAGTTGCACCAATATCATGGTGACACAAACTCATCCAAATGAATCCTAAATTAGGAAAGATGATCAAATAGACTATATATGGACAAGGTAGGATTATTTAATCCTAACACTATCTACAGAAATTAGTGAATAAAAATGACTAAATATAATACCAGTTAATGACAATTAAAGATTTAAATGACTAAATATATTACTTGTTAACGACAATAAATGGTTATTATGACTAAATAAATGACCAGTTAACATCAATCAATGACTAAATAAATGACAAGTTAACCACACTTAATGACTAAATACATGACTAGTTAACTACAATCAATGACTAAATAAATGGCCAGTTAACAACCATCAATAACTAAATAAATGACTAGTTAATAACAATCAATGACTAAAGAAATTACCAATTAACGACAATCAATGAATAAACAAATGACAAGTTAACAACAATCATTGACTAAATAAATAACCAGTTAATATCAATCAATGACTAAAACAACGACTAAATATATTAACAAACAGAACAATCAAAACAACTAATAAATGACTAAAAAAATTTAGTTATGTAGTTAGTCGTGTTATAAGTGACTGGCAATAAATGACGAACAGTCATATGACTAAAATTAGTCATTTATATGCAATTTATAGTTAGTTTTTTAATCATATATCTCAATTTTTCTACTAGTGTGTACCTTCTCTCAAAATTCTATTCAAGTCTATTATCTCTTTTGATATTTTTTTAACAATTCTCTATATATTCTCCTTATCCATAGAACCTTGTTCCTTCTTTTCAAACCCGGGGTTTGATCTAAAGGGATTTCTTCTTACTGGATGAGACATGTTCTTCTTCACTCCTTGGATTACCTTTTAGACTAATAATATCCTTCTCAACCTTTACTTCTTCTTTAAAGGTTTTTCAATTGTAGTCTTCTCATCCCTTTTAACAGACATGCCAATGGATACTACTAAAGTTGAAATGTAAAATTCAACAATAACATCTTTTGTAGGTTTAAAATCATCTAGAATTTTATCTATTAAAGATAAAAATCTATTATTAAAGTCTTTGGTCTTTTCTTTAGGGTCCATCTTGATCCTAGATAATTTTAAAACCAACATTGTTGGGCTTTTATCATCACCAAATTTGTTTAAAAAGGAAGTATCAAAATTGGGCCAACTCATAATTAATCCTTATCTCAAGGATAGATACCAAGTTGAAACTTTTCCTTCAAAAGTATAAGGAAACGATATACAAACCACATCCTCATGTTCAACATTCAAGAGTCTAACAACAAGAATTAATTCCTTAGTGGGATCATCAATAAACTCTTTTCTATCTAGATCAAACTTAGAAAGGAATTTATCAAGGTGTTTAGGTAAAGGATGCACATCGATTGGTGCAACAACAACATCGTGGGATAGCCAAGGTATGTTAGCGTTGGCATTATCCATGCTTCCCAAAGAAGAATATGGTTGATTTTGTATGGGACTATTTTAAGAAGATTCTATTAAGGGATCTCCCTCTAAAATTTCTTATCCTAAATAGTTTTCTTCTAAATACCTCCAAGGACTGTTAGTAATAGAATAAGTGGGAGATGGTGGTCCAATAACATTGTATTGTAGTTGCATTCCTAGTACTCCTTCCAGATAATTTTGTATTCCCCTAGAGGTGCTCAAGAGGTGATAATCAAGGGTTGCAACGGTTGGTGCACTAGTGCAAATTATTCTATCTTATCAAGGTGTTCTAGGTATCCCAAGAAAAGGATATACGCTAAGTGAAATTCCAAGTTCTCTACTTAAGGCTTGAATTACAACATGAGAGGTTAGGAATAACCATGGAATTCTAAGGGATCCTAACCAAGAAATTAGTTGTTGTGTGGTTGTGTTGGGATGTGCCTCGACGACTGAAATATTGGATAGTAGTTTGAACAAGCATTGGTCATGGATTGAATATTAACTCGAACAAATAGCCTTAGGGATTAGTAGGCTATGTTTGGGTTCTTTGTGGAGTAGTGGAAGAAAATATATTATGAGGGTTAAATGTTTCTTCATTGGCCATTAATTTTTATAGTTTCCCTCCTTCTAATGAAAATTTTGTTAACGGATCAAAATGACTGACGTCAACATTAAGGGAGAATGTTCAAGACAAGTCCCAATTAGCCTCACTCTTGTTTGTAATAGAATAATTCGACTGGTATGTGGGCCTAGTTGCCACTAAGTGTTTTGGAAATGAGGTGCTATGTAAATATTAAACTAACACGAGCTACAATCTATACTAAAATCTAATTATGAATTTACTCTGTTTAAAGAAATGATCAAATCAAATACTAAACTAATTTAACATAATTAATTTCAGCCTAAACTAATTTATTCCTAATAAGGAGTTATGATTTAACACGGTTGGAATATACAAAGTAAATAATATAATGGTGAAAACACATGAAGAAATTTGCATTGTTATCAATAGGTTAAATCATCAATGATACAAAAACATTAATAAATAATCATTATTTAATCTAAACCAATGCCTTTGCATCCATTTGCAACCATTGAACAATTACTTACAATAAATAATGTACACAAAAGAAATCCATATGCATTATACTCACTATAATCAATTGACACCAACTACAATAAACAACATCTTACTAATACATAGTGGAATACCCAATGGTTGCAGGTCCTTATCATCTTTTGTCCCTTAAAATAAAAATATTACAAAGGTTTTTGGGCCAAAAAGGCTCCCCCCACTTTTCCCTTTGAATGTCTACCATTTAAAAATAAATACAGGAGGAATTTTAATTAACTAACTTAACCAACTTAGTATAATAGTTTTTCATATGGACTTTACAAAAATTTCTTAATTCAACGCTTCTATATATGATTTCCACAATTCATGAGCTTTAGTGATTTAAGAAAAATGATTGAACCTCGTTATTTCAATCTTTAGTTCACCATCATAAATAATCTCATCATAACATATTGTTTTAGATCCTTATGGACCCTATGTATGTAACATTATACAAAGTGGCAAGCTTGACTAGCGTAATAAAAAAATTGCTCAAAACATCCTCATTTATCTCGATTAGTTGATTGATGATTTATTTGCAAGTATCCATGATCTACTCCAATTCTACTATCCATACTTGGTTTTGAACAAATTGATTCAACTTGTCCATTGTTTACATCCCAAAATTTTCCAAAATATCATCTATTGAATTCCAAATCATAAAACATGATCTAGTGACTACACAAACATTTTCTTCTATTTCTTCACAAGAGGCTTTCCAGGAGTTCATCAAGACTTGTTTTTTTCCTTTCTCCCTATGATTAATCCTAGGGAATGAATCTAAGGCCTGTTTGTATTTCTTCTGCAAGAATACTATCTCATCAATCCAGTTCTATGCATACTTTTTTTCATCCACTTGTACCTCTACCCGACCACACAAATTACTCAAACAATCATAAAAATGTTGAACTTTTCTTAACTTTGTGAAGAATATTTTCCAAGCATTATTTAGATTTTCATTTTCCCTAAATGCTTCATCCTTTAAACCATTCAAATCAATGATTTTCTCCTATAATTTAGATTCCTTAGATTGTATATTTTCTTCCATTTCCCTAACTTGATGTCCCTGGTGCTCAAAAGTGGTTATCGTTTCATGATGTTTTGACTAATATTTCAATCTCTAGCATATGCCTTCATTAGGGAATCCATATGAAATTCATGTTGTTCATACCTTTCAGTGACCTTCACCATATCTATAGCTTCCACCTAAATCCTTTGTTGCTCCAATTTAGTTTCTATAATAGTTACTTGAGCTTTGGACCTAGCTTTTATAGCAATTAACTCATTGATTATCACAGAATTAGCACCAGAAAGGCCACTCAAAGAAATCGTTGGATCTACTACAAATTTTTGTGGATATTGGTTAGTAATGTTCCACACTATCATTTAATTTCGTAGTTCTTTGCTTGGAGTCTCATCAACCCTTTTCCTTTTAGAATCTCTTTTTACAATCACTTTGCAAGATTTTCGAAAAAAATAATTTTCCAAAGATACTACACCATCATCAAAATCAACCAATTTTGAAGAAGAAGAAGAGTCATCAGTTAAAGTATTAATTGGTGAACCGTGATTAATAGGGGAGGAAAACACAAAAAATCCCTAAGTTGTACTAATATCCTTTCTGGACATATTAATGGATTTCTTAGCTTTCTTGACCTCAGACTCTTGTAGTTGTTTTGAGTCTTTTTGCTTTAGATTCTACTTCTTTCTTCTTCGCCTCTAGTTCCTCTTTCCTTTTCTTCTTTTCTTTGTCCTTTTTAGCTTTCTTTACATCATGTATTGATTTTTTCTTTCATTGTTATTCATCCTCTCTAGCTCTATTTTGTAAAGCTTCTCTTCTAAAATCCTCTGTTTGTTTCTTGGATGCATCTTATTCTTCTTCATTGGCTAGTAATGCTTATCTTTCAACCACAACTACCTTCATGGCTACTTCTTGAACTTTAAGTATCACTTCCTTTCTCTAATTATCCTAAATATCATTTAGTACTTCTTCATAGGCAATAAACCCCTGAAACATAAGATCATTGGTATCATAATCATGCCTATATGAGGGAGCTAAACAAGCAACATGTAAATGATATTCCATTATCCATTTCATATCATGTATCATTATGGTTCATGTACAAAATCTATCTCTTTAAGGGAAACAACCTTTTTCTTAGCACGGGGAGAATTTAAGAAAGTAAAAAATTCCACTTTGATTAGGAACCTCAGATACGTTCTCTTTGAGTGAGCTGGGAGAAAAGAAGTAACCCTTTTGATTACAATTTGATGGGAAATATCTCTAATAACTAACCTATCAAGAATATATTTAGGAAGTAAATGTGGGGCAGAGGAAGCACCAAAAACCCTTATATAACTGAAATATTCCTCTATGTACCAATCCCCTATATTCTTTATAGTTTCCCTGACTTCTTATGACATTCTAGGGGTTGGTTGGTTGAATATGATGGAGTGCAGAGGGTCCATGATTTTGTCATGAAATTTGAATCCCAAAGTTCACTATAACAAACATGTACAGGGGGATTATTAGGGTTCCAATCCCAACCCATGAATGGAAATGAATTTGAATAAAAAAATGAATCAATAAAAAAGGCATAAATGAAAAAAACCTAGGGTTCTTTGTCATGTCCCTATTCAAATGAGACTACTTGCAAATAATGTTTCACCAACCGACTAGTTCCCTAGGTTGAGATGGAGACATAAATTTTGTAATAAATTGGCTATGGGACCCAAAAGGACTTTATTTTACCATATTGACATTTAATGGGTCACACAAATAAGAAATGCTAATAAAATAAGGTGGCATTGGTTCATGAAGACACTTGGAAGCTTGTGGAGCCTTTGGGTGACTATATTCCCCACACACTTGACATGATCTTCATCCAAATTCGAATCCATGGGTAATGTAACTATAACAGCTATAAAATAAAATATTATTTAGATTAGTTAATTATCTTATGAAAGGTTGTAACCCTTCAGTTTACACGCTCAAAGCCTATAAAGGCGAGCTACCCTTGTAATTATTAAATCATCCAATATATTATTATTATTCATATTTCATTATTACAATGATAGTCATATTCGACTAACGGACACCCAGATTCGGTTGCTCCATTTGGTATCAGAGCTTAGATTTGGCTCCTTCGACTTGAGCTCAGATTCGACTCCTCCAACACTCAGCTCGGATTCGGCTCATCATTTCCTCATTTTATTTCCACTGCTTACTCCTCCATTCCCTCACCTTCACACTCCTCTCACTGTTCATCATATTTTCTCCACCACATTTCTTTCCCTCAGCCCCTCCTCCTCTGCACATCTACCTCCCTCACATCCTCTCCACGGCTGCTCCTCTCTACTCGCCTAGCTCTTGCAACCTTCATGCACAACCTCCTACTCTACCTTCTGTGTGTTCCACCCTTCTTTGCTCCTGCGTGTCCCTGCCCTCACCACCTCCACCACCACGCCCATATGCTACCACTCCACCCCACCTGTGCAAACCCCTCCACACGCCTCCCCTTTGGGTCTGCATCTTGACCTCCTTGCCATCACCATCCTCCACCTACCCTGCCTCCACGTTGCCTCTTCCCTACCTCGCCTCCATCACCCAACCATCATCCCTTCCGTGCTTCATCTTCACGTTGCTGCCACTCCACACCATTGCTCGCCTAAAAAATATAATAATAATAATAATATTAATTAATTAATTAATTAATATATTATTATTCAATTCACCTCAAAAGCCAAAATAGCGCCAAAATACACACCTCTGTATACAAGGTCCAAAACCATGGAGGAAATGAAAGAGAAGATCGAAAAAATGGAGAAGGACATAAAGTCCATTGTTGCTAACCAAGAAGGCTTGAAGGAAAAGATGCAAAATAACAATACATTACTCAAAGACAAGCTTGTTTTGGTACTAGAAAGAAGGCTCGATGACAAAATTGACATCCTGAACAAAAAACAAAAAGACGTGGATGACAAAATGAGTACCATGATGCAAAACATAAACACCTTAACACAGAACATGAGCACCATGATGCAAAACCATAATACATTAATTAAGATGTTACAAAGGCTCAGACCCAGTCCGGGCCAAGTCAGCGGTCCACACATGCTAGATGCCTCATTTCATGTTGCCACCTAGGAAAAACTCGTAAAGAATCGAGAAGAATTGCAAAAAGAAATAAAGATTAACAGTGCGACGCTTAAGCAAGAGATAGAAACACAAGTACTGCCAGATATGGAGGAACGATTGAACAACAAAATAGACGCTATAAGTAAAATAGTAGAGAAAAGAAAAACTAAAAATCACCGCCAACAACAAAGCAATTCAGATATGTCACTTTCATCGTCCAGTAGTTCCGAGCCACCATCAAACCATAAGTCAAAAGGAAATGAACGTCGTCCTTACAAAGTGCACCCACCTAAGGAAAAAATAGAGTTGTCGAAATACAATGGGAGTGAAGACCATTGCGTTGCTTGGCTAAACAAAGTAGAATAATACTTCGACATTTACAACATTCAATCTGACGAGGAGAAGGTGAAATATGTGTCAATGCATATGGAAGGGTACGCCTATAATTGGTACTTATGGTGGAAGAGAAATAATTTTACCTACACCTGGAACTTGTTCAAAAATTATTTTTTTAATAGGTTTCAAGGAATCAAAGAAGATGAATTTTTCACTAAACTTACCAGACTACAACAAGTCGAAAACGTTGAGGAATTCACACATCAGTGGGAATCCTTATCGACACGAGTATTTGGGTTGTCTGACAAGCAAAGACTCGAAACCTATTTAGGAGGTCTTAAACCATACCTACAAAAAGAGTTAAAGTTGCATGAGGGTGTGTGCAAGAAGTTGAGGGACCTTTTAGATGCAATCTTACTTTTTAGGAACATGCTCATGTTACATAGAAAAAGAACGCGCTCCTCTTCCATAGCACTTGGAATAGTAAATATGAGCCTGACATGTCAGCAGACATGTAGGCCAGGTAACAATAACGCGCACGCGTTATAGAACTACAAAACACGCGCGCGTTTTGTAACTCTATAACGCGTGCACATTTTGTAAATCTAAAAACAAATAAAAAAACGCACAGGCCCGACCCGAGAGTTGTTTTCACCAAACAGGATCGTGATTACGACGGCGTGTCGTGCCCTAGGATCTTGGAAGAGTGCCCATTCCTTGATTTGATGACAAATCCTCTGGTGAATCGTCATATTAACAGGTAATTCATTCACCCATAGCTTTTTTTTTTCAATTAGATACTTAAATTACCATTTTTTATTTGTAAATGCAATAAAAACCATAAAAAAATAAACAACCATCTCATAGCCAAAACACCAACCAACCAAAGATGATGATATGCCAATGCCTTTCCCAAGACTAAACACATAAATTGATCACATACAATTGACACAAATGTTTCTAGGCAATGCCATTGGAAAAAACCCTATTGACATGCATTATGTAGGAAGACTAAACTTTGTATTTTCTTTTTCCCTCATAAAAAACAATTTAGATGCTATTCTATATCTAATCAAATGAAACTCTCTAGTACATAAAAAAAAATAGAATAGTCAATAACCCAAACAATTACATGACCAAAAGAGCCTACCCTTCAAGATAAATTCACCAACAAACCAAATATTGCCTAAAAATCTACATCATATGCCGTACATATGAATTAAGGCCTTTAAAATTACAAGCAAGACAAAATTCCTAGATATTGTGAAAACCATAACCATTAGAAAAAAAACCACTCTCACTAGAATCTAGGAAGCATAAACAAACATCTTTTCAATATGACTGGAAGCATAAACAAGCATCTTTTCAAAAAGTGATGAAAGAACTCGTACTTGCTATAGAACCATGGACAATTTCATAATGGAGAGATGACTCACTATTCAGAATGCATGCCCCAATATCCTCATACACTGCACGATTACATCCTGAAAGACAAGTAGAAAATGAACACTCCTCAAAATTCTCTACAAAGTCATCAATCTTAGCTGATGAACCTCGCATGTACATAACATGACCTACATGATACATATCAAGTAATCATGAAGGATCATCATAATACACATCATATGCTCTACATATATACACATAGGAG
Source organism: Pseudotsuga menziesii (assembly GCA_001517045.1). Lineage (NCBI taxonomy): Eukaryota > Viridiplantae > Streptophyta > Pinopsida > Pinales > Pinaceae > Pseudotsuga > Pseudotsuga menziesii. The sequence goes on from LPNX010688309.1 coordinate 178,893, forward strand.
ACCATCATAAGTTTGAAATTGTACTCATACAATGCCCATTGACACATATTTCTCCTGTCGAACTCTGGACTATACTAGCTCTGGAATATCCATCATCATGCTCTAAGAAAGATTGTCCTTAATCAAGAAACATCATCATAGCCTCCAAGGCATGTCCCAAACAATGAACAATTCCTCCTTTCCTGCCAAAATCCAAACCTTAAACGAAAGACAAACCTCTCAA
>LPNX010688312.1:3473-79539 GCA_001517045.1 Pseudotsuga menziesii
TTTCTTCTTGTTCTACATTGGTTGCTTCCCATTGTGATTTATCAACATTCCAAATTGATACCTGCAAAACAATCTACAATGCTAAATTTGTATTACAAAACAAACATTTTTTCAAAGAAATTAGGCAATTTTGAAGGATAGAGTTAGCTTAGTATGAATTATGTTTATATAGAGTTTCATCAAAAATTCGAGTGGGAAATATGGTTGGGTGTGTAGTTGGAGTGTCATTAATGTTTAATTAATGTTTGAATTCACTCCCGGGCTTTTGCTCCAAAGGAGTTTACATGACTAGGACCTCGACCGAGCTCATACCTCGGGCGAGGTCTTAACGAAACCTCGACTGAGGGTTTGTTAAACCCTCGGTCGAGGGCTTTACAAACCCTCGGTCGAGGTTTCGTTAAGACCTCAACCGAGGTATTTAAATACTTCGGTCGAGGTTTGTACCTCGGTCGAGGGCTTGAGAAAATAGACTTAGCCCACATTCAAACAAATGAAAAATTTTATGTGCCTTGTAGAGGTGTACACCCTGCCATTCCTAACACATAACTGAGTGGAGTTGATACCGATAAATTTACCAAATAATCTTCTATCCATTGAGGTATCATACATGCATTTTGGCATTCATATGAAATTTATTTTTTAATTACTTCTAAAACTTATACTTAGAAAACCACACTGCAACTTCGAAGTAGCTCAAAGAAAAATCCACAGAGTTAAAAATACACAGCCAAAAATTTCTTTAAAATGCACACATCACATATCGACGTGTCCTCTTCAAAAGGGTATCTTTGGTTTTTCAATTTTTGAAAAAATAGAAAAAATAGCTTTACATGGACAAATATGTGTTTAAAACGATGCTGAAATCGAATGTGGTCACTTTCGAAAAATAATAAATAATTGTATAATGCGAAAAAAATTAACAAAAAAATATGCACATCACACTGCATTTTATGAAGATCATGCTCATATATATATATTTTTAAAATTATTAATGCAATATTGAATTACTCTATGTGGACACGAGCCACTTATTAGCTTCTTCAAATTTTTAACGTCACACAGTTCATTAAATGCAAAATTTCACACATTAAATAACATCGGAATATTTTTTTTTAAATATCACTATGAAGCCAACATAATATTCTACAATTTGTTTTTTTACTGCAAGTCAAAATTCACGTGGCATATATGTGTTTTGAGGGCTTCTATCTAGCACATGAGTAAAAAATCAGGTTTTCATCACCAAATTTGGCCAAAAAGTGTTACCCATCTTCATGGAATCACCCAACAATAGTAAAGTGGGACGGAAATCAGCTTTGCATTAAGATTAAAATGGAGAAGTTTACAACCAATTAAGCCTTAGTGTTGACATGCATCTCCATGAAACCAAAAATGTCATCCCCATAAGCTCCAACTTTTCTCTCTATGCTCTCCAATGGCTTGGGCCAAGTGGTCAATCCAGCAGCATAACAATACTTCAATGGTTTTCCCCTCAACCATGGACATGAGCTTGTATTTATAAGGCTCAATGGATAGGAATGGTTGAGATATTTGTGGATGAGGTGGCCTCTAAGATCCTAGGATGAGGGATATCGAGCTCAACTGACCCACAATGATAGGGATAAGGGAGGACACAAGGCTCATGATCTAGAAGCCTCGAGAATCTTCTCTTTTTCCCATTTTACCCAGGGTACTGCTTTTCTCCTTCTGTGACAGAGCGATTTAGGTAAGAAACGCTTATGGACCAAGGGCTATAAGTAGTGGCATCGCTTATGGATAACAAGGTACAGGTGGTGAGAGTAAGGTACCGCTCATGGATAAAGTGGAAAGCATGGTATTGATTCTTTTTATGAAAGATTGGCAATCAACATGGGTTTCCACTCCAAGTGTTGGGATTAAGGAAAAATAGGTATGTCAAAGGTCTTATCACATGATGATGACAAGATTTTTGTATAACATTCATGCATCATAACATCCCCATGAAACTTGAGGTAAATCCCTATCAGGAGAAATTGAGGAAAATGCACCCCAGTCTAGAGCCTTCTGTCAAGAAAGAACTCGACAAGAAGCTCTCAGCCAGGATCATATTTCTTGTTAGGTACACGTAGTGGATAACTAATTTGGTTCATGTTCATAAGAAGAATAGGGAAATCAGACTCTGCATAGACTTTAGGAATCTCAACCGGGCCTCTGGGAAATACAGCTATCTTGTTCCTCCAATGGAGTATATCCTACAGAAAGTTGCCGGATCAGAGATGTTTTCGTTGCTAGATGATTTTTCTGGCTACAACCAAGTCCTGGTTGCGCCCAACTATCAACTTAAAACTGCCTTCCGGACCCCTTGGTCACATATAGATGAATGACGTCTGGACTAATAAACGCAGGAGACATGTTCCATAGAGCTATGGACATAGATTTCAGGGGCTTGATCCATAATTTTGTCATTGTATACTTAGATGATGTTACCATTTACTCTAAAAAATGACAAGATCATTTGTCTACTTTAAAACAAGTATTCAAAAGGTGCAGGAAATTCGACATCTCCCTCAATCCCAAGAAGTCCATCTTTGCAGTGATAGAAGGTAATTTGTTGGGTTTCATAGTCTTGAAGGAAGGTGTGATCATCGATCCAGGATGCGCTGAAGCAATCTCCAAGATCGTCCTCCCCAGCTCTTGTAAGGAAATGCAATCATTCTTGGGTAAGATCAATTTTGTTCTTAGATTTGTTCCAAATTTTGCTCAAGTTGTGAAACCCTTGCAATTTCTAGTCAAGAAGGATATACCATTTAAGTGGTCTGATGAACAAAAGAATGCATTTACTGAAATTCAGAAATCCATAGCAGAAGAACCTCCTCTTATGTCCCCAGATTTCAGTAGAGATTTTATATTGTATACATTTGCTACTAGCTTTTCTTATGCAGCTGTCCTAATGTAGAAAAATCATGAGGACGTCGAGATCCCCATTTCCTTCATGACTTCGACATTCAAAGGGGATAAACTCAATTAATCCCAGGTTGATAAACAGGCATACACAGTATATAAATCAGTAAAACATTACAGGCCTTATCTGTTGAATTCAAGGACTAAGGTGATTGGCCCTTATGCGGCCATTCGCAATGTCCTCGTCCAAAAGGAGTTGGGAGAAAAGAGAGCTCATTGGATTATCGCCCTTCAAGAATATGATCTGGAGATCAATCCTACGAAGATCATTAGAGGACAAGGTTTGTGTCAGCTCACCATCCAGTCAAACGACCTTGAACATTAGCACACTAATTGGGAACAGGAAGAGGCTACTCCTATAGGTTTTGTTAATGCACTTGAAACTGCATCATCTGAATGGTATGATCACATCAAATTCTTTCTTCATAATTGGTTTGCTCCTAAAACCCTTGATCCCAAAAAACGTAGAGCATTAAGGCTGAAATCAGACCCTTATCAACTTATTGATAATGTTCTGTTTAGGAATAATTATGATGGAGTGTTTCTTAGATTCCTGGAAAAGGATCAAACTGTTGACTTCCTATTTCAATTTCATGTAAGACATGCAGGTGGACATTTCTCAGGTGCTACAACAACTCATAAAAGCATCAGGGCAGTATACTATTGGCCTACCCTATTCAGAGATGCCCATTCATTTGTCAGAAAATGTGAGTCTTTCTAGAAGTGCACTGGAAAAATCAAGAAACCTACCTTTCCTTTACAGCCCGTAGCAATTCAATTCCCATTTCAGCAGTGGGGATTGGATTTCATCAGACCCATCAACCCCGTATCCTCATTACAACATAAATATATCTTGATAGCCACTGACTATTTCACAAGGTGGTTCGAAGTAGTCCCTTTAAGGTTGTGTAATAAGAACCAGGTAATTTCCTTCCTTGAAAATCAGATAATCACCAGGTTTGGCACCCTCAAGTATCTTGTTTTTGACAATGCCTCATACTTCAAAACCATTGACCTAACCAGCTACGCCCTTGAAAAGGGAATTAAGATTAAGTTTTCTGCTAATTTCTATCCTCAGGAAATGGGCTTGTGGAATCCTCAAACAAAAACTTGATAATAATTATAAAAAATACAATGGCTTCACACCATAAATAATGGCACACCCAAATTTACTATGCTCTTTGGGCAGATCAAATCACTCCAAAGGTAGCCCTTGGTAACTCCCCTTACTGCCTTGTTTATGGAAAGGAAGTTGTCCTGCTAGCTAATATCACCATTCCTTTGTTGCAATTGGCCCAATCCATCCAAGAGAGTCACTCTTCCCCACTACAACAGAGGATTGATTCTATGCTCAAGTTAGAAGAGGATAGAGACAAAGCCAAGAATAAATTCTACCAACATCAATAGTTGGTTAAGAAATGGTTTGAGGAGAGGTCTTCCTCAGACAGAGACTTCTCGATGGGAGATTTAGTGTTGAGATGGGACAAACAACACAAGGACAAGAAAGAGTACACCAAGTTTCAGTGACTTTGGCTAGGACCATTCATTGTTATAGAAAAGATTGCTCCTAGTATAGTTTGACTACAAACACTGGAAGGGGTCGTTGACACCTATCCAGTGAATTTTTTTTCGCTCAAGAAGTATTTTGTTTGAAAAGGTTTTTTCAACCCTGTATATAGGTTTGGTGTCTTATTTTCCTTTTATTTTCTGAATGTTTGCTTCTTTTTGGTATCTTTTTGGTAATCTCTACACACTTGGAAATAATGAGCAATCAGTTTTTCTTAGTACTCAATACTCTCAACCAAAACTGACTTGTCATTTTCTATCTTTTCTAACTCGTATCAGGATCTATTATATCTAAATGATAATCGTATTTGTAGAATTTTATATTGATTCTCTCTCATCCAGGTTAATATATTCTACATGTTTTACTCTGATGGTGATAGCTGTGGAAGAAAAGGTTCATCCTGTCTAAGGTCTCATTAGATCACTGCATCATATTTTTATAACCTGGTCAGTCTTACCCTTTCGAATTCAATTATGGCCATATATTTTATCATATGGATTGCAAGATGAGGGGTCTCATCACGAGGCAACTCATTATGTTCATAAGTGCTCAGTGGAATGACATCTTTGCCATATAGTATGGGGAGTTGGTTCCAGTTTTCTGGAAGATGGGAGATCCTATCACAGGTCGACTCATTCATGATCTGCAGAACATTAGTGAGTAACGCTTCCATCATTTGGACACCAAGCCATGGCAGTTTCTTGTAATCCATGTGCGAAATAGAACCCCGTTCATTCCCAAACAAGAAAGTACTATGAATCAGGACGAGGGGGTCCTGTATAAGGCCAGCCTCACTATGATCATAGGCTTGATTTTGGATTGAAACTATCACCAGATGGTATCCAAGCGATGGTAGTTTCTTTCGTCCATATAGCTGGAAGACAAGAAGTCTCCTTACCAAGCTGAGTTGTTCAGTTTCTAGGTCAGGTTTGTGAATAGCACTGATCACCAGAACATGGGGAAGTGGTCCTATGTCATTACAATCTTTCTATTTAAAAAAAAATGAGGGGAAGGAACAAATGATGGTTTCAGTGGCCTCTATGTGAAAACACAAAAGTGGTAAAGGTCTAACCCTAGGTTCAAATTTAAATTGCATGCCTATGTCAGCCTCAATTCAAATGATCATGATCCTCTAATGAAATCTGAATCAGAGTTGCATGTTTTAAAATGACCATGGATAGAAGTGCATTAATAATTTTTATAATTATTGGTTCATTACATTCATATATTAACATTTCTTGAGAGTTAATCATTTTTTTACTGACAGGTTTGAGTGGAAAAGGTTATTGTTTTGCAGAGATAACGAGTTCTTCCAACCAGTTGCCATTTGTTGTAGGTACAACAGATCCCATGTTATTTTGACATGGGAGCCCAATCACAAATACGAAGGTAAGTTGGTAGGATCCTTCGTGACCCTGTGGGCTTCTATTACATTTTTATTGACTAATGGGGTTCCCTAACTTAACAAAATTTCAAAGAAAAAGTCATGCGTGATTTGTTTGTTTTAAGATGTGGAAATACTGTTTGTTTGGAATTGATTGGCCATCATGCAACCCAGAAGTTGTAGAGTATGGGATATTTTAGTTGGATATTTCAATTTTACTCTCCCCACAACCCACATCCCGCAAATGCAGAATGCAGGAGGTTAATTTTTTATAGATATGCTTTGATTAACCCAGATCCTGCATTTTTGTGGAATGCGAGTTGTGGAGTTGTCATTTATCATCGTTTGGTTTGCGTGTGTCCACAACCCGCATCCTGCAAAATGTGGAATGCAGGGTGCAGAGCTTATTGAATAAACTTTTGTTATTTTGCAATTTCGCATCCCGCATCCCGCAAAATGCGGAATGCGAGTTGCGGAATCATTAATAAAAAATTTTATTTCATGTTTTGCCCCCGCATCCTGCAAAACTTTATCCTGACCATTCTTTTCACCCTAATCCTATGGTATTTATTATTTCCCATGAATTATAAATATGGTGGTCTTATTTACGATTTTTTCACTATTTTTACCATTTTAATTTGCTCTCCTGCATGAATTTTCATCCAGATTTACCAAGCATTTTTTACAGTGTTCACTACGGTTTCAGGTTGGTTATCAAGTCTCCTTCTCATAATTTGAATTGCTTACTGTGATTCCTTTATACTTCAATTTAATTACTAGTACCAGCATTCGAACAAGACATCAAAACATCCAAAACGCCCCAAATTACCAGGAGCAAAAACCTCCAGAAATACATGCTTACCAAAGACCCAAATTTTGGTGTCTTCTCCAATACCAGTGGCCAAGTGTCTCAAAATTACCAGTTTGATTGGTCCTGAGTTTAGTCCATATTTGATAACAATGACCTTTCATACTTCCATGGTAATCAACTCGTTTATGAGAGAATTAGGGATTCTGTCCTTCATATGATTGCTGCAAGACCGGTCATCCTCCCTTACAATGATGCAGTTAGATGGATTATAGACCACGCTAATCTAAAAGACCATTCCTTTAACACCAGTATTGGAATGCAATTGGCCAATTTCCGCTCTGAAACCTTTGTGATAATTTACACCCTTAAACCTTTTATGCAGCTCGTCGATGCATACTTTATTAAAGCTGCCAAGTCTAGGTTCAAGTTTGACCAAATGCTGAAATCCTGGATGGTTGAACCGCACAAGTTTTCCTAGAGGAAAGATGAACTTTACCCCATCGAATGGTTCAAGGAACCTTATTCCTTGCTTGCAGCAATGTTATGTAGGATTTATGGTCTCCCCAGCTGTTCTTACTTCAAGGAAGAATGGGCCCCCATTGCTCACCATGTCATAACTATGGGTGAATCCTTCCCTTGGGCTTCAATCCTGTCACTTGAACTACAAAACAAGAGTTCTAGAAAGCTACTGCTAGGAAGAATCCAAACTTTTATCTTTCTTCCTTCATTGTGGATATCTTTTGTACCGAGTTCCTCTTCCGCAATATGGGATGCAGTTAGGTATTACCAACCCCACCTGTGCATATTTATCATTCTGAGCTATGGGATACCAATTATGTAACCAGGATTTATGATATGTGTGAGAGTTTCTTTGGCCAAGTCTACTTCCTGATTTTCAACAAGGAATCTCCTGCATTCTCACCTAAAACTAAAACCCTCATAGCCACTATGGGAGATTGGTGTGTTGGTGAGTCATTCACCTATATTAGGGTTTTTGGGATAAATTATGCTCATATGTTGCCTAAGGTCGTGTCGGATAGGTTGGTCCTTGAGGAGATTTCATTTCAAACAGTCACAGAAGGGATTTACAAAAAAAAGTGTTGCACCTAAGAGGAAAGTTTGGCCAAAGTTTCCTATAACCTTTGGATCCTTAAGCATACCTACTTCTACTTGGGCATCAGAGCTCAGTGACCACATAGTGTCACTCAAGCTTGGTTTTGCTAGTAAAAGGAAACATGATCCTAAGGGGATTGTTTATTTCCACCTCAAGAAGAACCATTTTAAAATAGGATATGTTCATGAAGAAACTCCAGATGACTTCATCTATCAGGGATTTGATAATATTTTAGAAGTCTTGGGAGGGCTAAAAGAAAGGAAGAACAAAGTCATATATTGCAATACCAAAAGGAAATCAGGGACAGAGTTCGACATTACAGGTCTATGGAGTTAGACATTCAAGAAAAGGCAATAAAAGACAGGGAAGAACGGGAAGCTAAAGCTACATCAAAGGAGACTCTTGCATCCACAAATGCATCCATGGAAACCAGTTCAGAAATAGGTAAAGGGAAATCTCCCATGGAAGAAGTTCCCTAGACATTTGTGGATCAGCAAGTCAAGGCCTATTTTCATACTTCAGAGCAGATCAAATAGAGAATGAGCAAAATGACTTCAGCACTAGACACTCAAGAAGTCACAACCTCTCATCCAACTGAAGATGTTCAGGTGACCACTGTGTTTGAAAAGACTCAATTTGTACAAGCACAGTTCGAACATAAACCTCTCAAATGGCTGGAATCCTTAATTTCATCTATCCCCACCTCTACTATAGACTTGACTCATTCAGAGGAAGAGTATGAGAGGGTTTCCCCTATGCCTATTACTGTTGAAACTGGCAATGGTAACGATTTACTGAATTTTACCAATGGTAGCAATGAAAATTCTTCATCACCTCCCTCACAATATCAAGTTTCTTCTCATTCTGGCCCATCCTATTCTGCGTTACTTATCTCATCAATAATAGCTTTATCTTCATTATCTATTGGTTATGTCGACACCTTTTATGGCCCAGCTTTATCAAGATGCCACTTGTCTACCCGAATTTATTACACCTGTTTTTGTGGATATGCCCATTCCTTCATCTATTATGCCTCTAATTTTCAAAATTCCAATGCATATTCCTTCATTCATCTTAATGTCATCCCCTGTGACTCAGAAATCTTTAGCAGTTTCACCATTATCACTCAAGGCCACTACTTTGCAAGTTTCATCAATTGAAACTTCTATTCTTGACATTTCTTGAGCCCTCGAAGTAATTCTTGCTCAGAATGTTACCTCTTCTCCATCCACTTCTCCTATTACTATGACCATACCCTCTCACACCACAACTCAAACCTCTTCTCTGATATCCACAGGCATTAGTATACTCCCCATTGATGAGATGAGGGATGAAATCAATGAATATTTTGTGATATCCCTGGGAGAATATCGGTACAGTAAAGCTGATAAATCAGTGGTGAAGAAGGGTAAGAAGAGGAACAACGATCATAGTGATATGGACATATCTGTTGCAAATGAGGTTATGTGGACCCAACGATCAAGTGAACCGTAGGCTGTTAAGAACCCGTGTCAACCCTCCTCTTTATTTTGTTAGTATATTTTATTGAACGCATATGATTTGTAAGTTGTCCCGTTAGTATGTTGTATTATCCCACATTCATGGGGATTAATAGTTGATGTTATGTCATCCAGTCAGTATGTTGTATTATCCCACATTCACGGGGAGTAATAGTTGTTTAGATTAGATTTAATATATAACTAAGTGTTGAGGCCAATGAAATCATCGAAGAGTTATTTTGTATTGAGCTTGCTCAAAGGAGGTTGCCCCCTCGAAGTGGCCCGCGATCAATAAAATCTCTTTTGTACTCCAATATTTATGTTATATTGTGCATTTTGATTTTTCATTGTAAGAGGTTCTCCACATCTGGTATCAGAGAACTTTCCTTGGAACAAGTGGGAATTTTTTTCTTTCTAAAAATTAAAAAAAGAGGGCAAAATTGGGCGGTGACTTTCAGCTCAAATTTTGAAATTTTTTTAATAGAATAAAAAGAAACAGGTTGCTCTGAATTCCTCTTGCAAAAATACGTAGTTTAAAAAACAAAACCATCTCGTTTGGAGTTCCGGAAGTGGAGATATCACGGATTTAAAATCAGCAATTTTCAAGAATTTCGGTGACGAGTGCAGATATTGCATAGCGAAAATATTTTGACCGGGTGCCCATATTTCTATTCCGTTTTCATGGGTAGAAGTAGTGTGGTTGTTCTAGTTCCATAAATAGGCTATAATAGTGATTCTGAGCAATATCGATTAGGTTATACTGATTTTAAAATTTCATCTCAAAACCCTCACTCTAATTACAGGTTTTTTTTGGGCATCGGGTGGAATTTCTGCCACATTTTTTTCTGGCACTGTGATTATTGCAGTAGTTCTTCTTTTTGTAGTGGTACTATTCATTCGGATCAAAGAATAAACCCTATCCGCTTAACTGTGGGAAGTACTTGGGCATAGCCCTAAAACTCATTGTAAGGAGCACCACAGGAACCCCAAAGTAGCTGGCCATTGAGAGAACTTGCCAAGCGAAAAGGGAAACGACCCCCACCGGATTGACTAGATTCCCATCCGTGAGGAAAACCAAATATCTGTCGTTTTTGGCCAAGCAGTTAGCAGTTTTACCTGCGCCGTGAAGTGAGGGGTACTGCCCCAATACTCAAGCCTGAGACAGCCTTGGTGGCCGAGTGACTACCTTTGAACCATTAGGAAGCCTAATATACCTGGGGTCCATATCTATTTAGAGTTGATAACGCACAAAATTCCAGAATTGTTACAGATCATGTACTCCATTTCAAGTTGATAAAGCACAGCTTTCTTTCACCGCCATAGATCATTTCTTCAAAAAAAAAAACTCCAAGTATAAATTTCTGTTTTTTTAGCCATATCTTCCTTGATTTAGCTCCATTTCTGTTGAAAATTCATAGTCACCCCAATCATTCCATTTTGCATATTTCACTCATTGAGGACCCTATCCCAAATTCCACTTCCCGGAGCTCGAAATTCCACATTTTTCATAACGTTTTCAATTCTCACCCAATCACCTTCAAATTTTGCCACAGTGTTCGTTTCCAAATTTTGCTTCATTGTCCTTCTCTGAAAATTTTTCCCATTCTTTTACCCCAGTTATGAACTTCGCATTTTATGTTCCTTATCCTTCAAAAAGTGTCCCAAACCTAGTCAATTCCAATTACCCACCCACGTCTTTCCCAACTCAAAATTGTTCTTTTCTAAAACCCTCTCTATTTTTGTTTTTCTACCCATTTCCAAAAGAAAAAAAATTCTTGTTGTTTTCACCCGTGCAAGAGAAAATAGACAAATGGAAGAAGAACTTGTCACCCTCAAGACCAAACTCGCAGATCTGGATCAAAGATTTCTCGACCTCCATCTTCAACATTCAGCCATGAACAACCGACAACAGCTTGAGTCTTCTGCAGACACCGAGTTCTCTTCTTCCAGCAACTGTCATGGGTCGAAGATTGATTTCCCCTGCTTCAATGGTGATGATCCAACTGGATGGATACACAAGGTAGAACAATACTTTAATATGCATAACACTTTTGATGTCACCAAAGTCCCACTTGCATCATTTCATTTGGAATGTGAATCCCTTGAATGGTTCTGTTGGTACATCAAGGACCATGAAGAGCCCCAATGGAAAGATTTTTTCCAACTCCTTTTGCACCAATTTGGCCCTAGTGGTTTTGATGAATTCACAGGAGCACTCACCAAACTTCACTAGACTGGCACTGTGAGAGAGTATTAGACAGAATTTGAGAAATTAGTGAAGCACACAAAAGGATTTTCTGATGCATTCTATAGGAGTTGTTTTATTAGTGGTCTTAAGGATACAATCCGATCTAAGGTTAACATGTTATGTCCCAACACAATGATGGAAATCCTAGGGTTGACTAAGTTGGTAGTGGACAAGATCAGGGCTCAGCAACGCCCCAAATCCACTTTTATTCCATTCAAAAATATGGTTTCCCAAAGACATCTAATCCCTCCAACTCCTAGACCCACTCCTATCAAGCATTTGTCTGAAGCTGAGATACGGGCACGTAGGGAAAAAAGACTTTGTTATAATTGTGATGAGAAATTCACCCAGGGACATCAATGTACTGAACAACACTCTATCTCTTGGATGTGGTTTCTCCGCCTGCACTTGAAAATTGTGAAGCTTCTCAAAATCCAGTAGACGATCAGGTCAACATTCAGCAGCCGCCTGTTGACCCTCATTCTTATGATGAACACCCAGATATATCCCTCCATGCATTAGCCGGAGTCACCGCCCCAAAAACCATGCAAGTCAAGGGTTTCTTCAAGAAGATTCCTCTTACAATACTCATTGATTCTAGTATCACCCATAACTTCATTAACCCTCTGATTGCCAGACAAGATGATAGTTTTGTCCATCCTTGCTCCATATTTAAAGTCATGGTTTCCAATGGGAGCACCTTAACTTGCAAAGGAAAGTGTCACAATGTGTGTATCTCTATTGGAGATTATAACTTGCGCTCTAACATGTTTTCCATGCCTCTAGGAGTATGTGATGTGATTTTAGGAACTCAATGGTTACGCACCCTTGGACCCATCTTATGGGATTTTGCTGAACTATGGATGCAATTTTCAGTCAGTGGGAACAAACACACATTCAATGGCTTACAACCAAGTTCTCTCAACATCATCAGTTCCCATCGCATGGAAAAGCTCCTTGAGATGAATTCACATGGTATCATCGCTCAGCTCCATTTCATTCAGATGCAACCTTCAACAGCCTCAACTACTCCCTTGGATCTTTCATTCCGATGCACCCTTCAGATGCCTGATTTTTCCGAGCTCTTCACTCTTGAGAGTGATGCTTATGAAAATGGACTTGGGGTTGTCCTCTTTCAATATGAACATCCCATTATGATTCACCGAAAAATCCCTTTCTAGAAATAATTTATCGACCTATACATATGAGAAGGAAATGATTACTATTTTGCAAATAGTACAGAAGTGGTGGCCATCCCTCTTAGAGAATCCTTTCGGCATCAAGAATGATCACCAGATTCTGAAATATTTCTTGGAACAACGGGTCTCATCCCCAACATAATATAAATTGGTTAGAAAACTCAGGTATTATGACTATGAGATCACTTACAAGAAGGCTAAGGACAATCTTGTGGTGGATTCTCTTTTCCACACATTTGATGCCCATGTTTCTCTTTCGGTTATTTCTATGCCTATTCCAATTTGGTTACACTCTATTTAGCAAGGCTATGTCAATGACTCCTCATTATCTAAAATCATCCAACAGCTCTCCAATAACCTTTCTATGGTACCGTATTCATCTTGGGATGGATTTTCTCTGAGATACCCGGGTTGTCTGGTGCTTCCCTAGAACAAAGACCTTAAACATGCGGTCTTTTATGAACTCCATGCTTCTCCATTGGCAAGGCACTCTGGGTTCATCAAAACATATGAGCTGGAATGATGTAACTTCTTTTGGAAGGGGGTGCAATGAGAAATTCAACATATGGTTGTCAAATGTGCTCTTTATCGGCACTACAAGGGTGAAACTACACTCCTTTCCGGATTGCTCGAACCTTTTCCCACCCCTATAAGGATTTGGACATATATTTTGATGGATTTTATTCAAGGGATCCCTAAATATGGAGGGAAGACCGTAATATTGGTTGTGGTGGATAAACTCTCCAAATATAGTCATTTTTGTGCTCTCAGCCATCCATATACCACTTCTTCAATCGCACAAATTTTCATGGACCAGATATTCCTTCCTCACGGAATCCCTTCTTCCATTGTCTTAGACCGCAACACTACTTTCACAAGTCATTTTTACTTCACTGACACCAAACTGCATATGATTTCGGTTTATCACCCACCAATAGATGGTCTGACTATAGTCGTCAACAAATATTAGGAAACTTATTCTTGTTGTTTCAACTCTGAAGAACAACATCAGTGGAAAAAGTGGCTCTCTCTCGCTGAATGGTGGTACAATAATTCCCACCATACTGCATCTAAAATGACTCCATATGAAGCAGTTTATGGTCATGCACCTCCAGTACTCCTTCCATCTACCCCTAGTAGTTCACCAGTTCAGGCAGCTGACATGGTTCTTTGAAACCGACATCAGATTCTTCACCTCCTGTAGAACAATCTTCACATGGCAAGAATCCGCATGAAACAACAGGCCAATCAACCTCGTTCTAAGCACACTTTTCAAGTTGGTGATATGGTTTTTCTTCGTCTACAGCCTTACAAGCAATCCTCCTTGAAAGACAAAGGGAATAAAATGCTTGCTCCAAAGATCTCTGGCCCATATACAGTTCTTCAAAAGATTGAGTATGTTGCTTATAAATTGGCACTTCCTCCTTCTCGCATTCAGTAAGTGATTGGCATCAACATCAGCACATAGATTGTTTTACCAGAATGGGATACTAAAGGACCCAACATTTCGAAGTTGAAGGCCATCCTCAATAAGCGCACTTATCATCTTCTCTCTCGGTCCATCATAGAGGTCTTCTATTTAGTGGTACAACATGCAACCAAAGGATGCTATATGGGAACCACTCCTTCAAATTCGGCAACAGTTTCCACATCTTAAGCTTTGAGAACAAACATTTTCTAAGAGGGAGGGGATGTTAAGAACCGGTGTCAACCCTCCTCTTTATTTTGTTAGTATATTTTATTGGACGCATATGATTTATAAGTCGTCCCATTAGTATGTTGTATTATCCCACATTCATGGGGATTAATAGTTGATGTTAAGTCATCCAGTTAGTATGTTGTATTATCCCACATTCATGGGGATTAATAGTTGATGTTAAGTCATCCAGTTAGTATGTTGTATTATCCCACATTCATGGGGAGTAATAGTTGTTTAGATTAGACTTAATATATAACTAAGTGTTGAGGCCAATGAAATCATCGAAGAGTTATTTTGTATTGAGCTTACTCAAAGGAGGTTGCCCCCTCGAAGTGGCCCGCGATCAATAAAATCTCTTTTGTGCTCCAATATTTTTGTTATATCGTGCATTTTGATTGTTCATTGCAGGAGATTCTCCAAACATGTGTATGCCATAGATGCTGCATCTGTTTTAGGAGCTTTTACAGGTGCCAATTTTGATGTTGTTAACACTTTGAACCAAGAATTTGACAAACAGAAAGCAGAAATTGTCAGTCTCAAGGAGGAACTAGAGAAACTCAAGAGGAAACATGAGAACAGGTATGATTAACTTCAAGAGAAGAATATTGTTCTCAGTGAAGAGCTGCAAAGAGAAAATATTGTTAATGCCACTTTGGTTCAGAAGGTTGCATTGTTAGAAAGACAGTGTGAAGATGCAACTGCAAGTGCAGCTTCATCTTCGTTTTCCAAGTTTTCCCAGGAAGAATTTAAAGAGTTTTCCATTCGAACCAACAAGGAACATCATGACTGGGTCTATGAGTTATTTAAAACTCTAGATAATATCTTTGAAACTCACATAGTTTTTGACAAGAAGTCTGGTGTTCTGGAGGACCTGGTTGAGAAGAGACAACAAGCTTCGAAGGCTTATGATGAAGTGATATACTGGCAAAGGTACATGAAAGATAAGCCAGATAATGTCACTTTCCTTACTAACCTCCAGTTTTAAGAAGGTCAGAATTATCTTGAGCCTGGGAAGATCTAGATGAGACAGTAGCTGAAGCCATAAAGAAAGCATAGGCCATTTGCAGCAAAAGATGGTATGCAACTGACAACATTATTG
The DNA here is from genome assembly GCA_001517045.1 of Pseudotsuga menziesii. Taxonomy (NCBI): domain Eukaryota; kingdom Viridiplantae; phylum Streptophyta; class Pinopsida; order Pinales; family Pinaceae; genus Pseudotsuga; species Pseudotsuga menziesii. The sequence goes on from LPNX010688312.1 coordinate 19,034, forward strand.
ATGAATTATTTTTTCCTGCAATGGTGCTTATTGAAAAAGCATGTCTGCCAGTATTGATGATTAAGAAAGTGGAGCAGTGAAGGGATGAAGGAGAGGAGAAGATGAAGAAGCTTGACCACATCAGCATCCACAATGTAGATCAGTTGATCAAACAACCATTCGCAGTTGAGAGAAAGATCCACATCTATATTCAATTTTGGCATAAACTGGCTAAGAATGAGATTGAAGATCATAAGTGCAATGCCCCTCTTGGCATTGAATCTACCATTTACCTTGATATTGAGGAATTGATACGTATTTGGAAGATGCAGAGAGATTTCTTGGGATATTAGCTTTGTTTAGGTTTTGATCCCCTTTAGGGCGAAATCTAATTTTTGTAATAATTATTTAAGAGGATGATCTCGAATGTATGAAGGACTTACTTTTTTTTGGACTTTTGGAAGAAGGAAGACTGATACAGGGGATTGAAGAACGCCTCTGTTTTTCCTTAGGTTTATGTAATTTGTTACAGAATTCTGAATAAATACATTATTGTTGTTTCCTATCTCTTCTATTTGATTTGATCAAATTTCTTTGACAAATTTTGATTTTCTTGTTCCAAATGATCAGATAATGTTGTGATTCATTTGTAAATTCATTAATGTGTTCGCTCATAATTGGGATTTATCTTTGTTATTGGTTAATACACTGATAGAACTCTAAAGAATTTATTATTTAACTATCTTTATCTATTTCTGCAAATGATTTAGCATTAAAGTTTTACAGCTTATATGTTGGTTTTGCAAATAACATGTGCACGCGTAGGTTATCCTAAATGATTTAATCTTGAGTTCCTATTATTTAATTTTCATTAAGCAATTGTGATTTGAGTAAGAAGAGTATCATCTCATTTACATTTCTATCAATGTGCTGAATTACTTATTCTTCAAACACCTCAAGATAGCCTGTAATCAACTCAATATCCTTTTCGGAGTAGTTAAGATCTAGATTAGGTTCCCTCCCTTAGTTAGGTTTAAGTTTTCATTTTCTTCATATCATCTATCTTGTTTCCCAAATTGGGAAATAGATCCTCTGTGGATCAAATCCAATCATAAGCCAGCGGAGGCTACAAAAGTATCCATGGCAGATCACTATCCCAAACATCTCGAGGATAGAACAATACCTGCGTGGGATTGTTTGAAGCCTTTGGCTGGGTTTTCTCCATGTGTTGTAAGCCTTAGACACCCTAATCAACCACATACATATTCAGGGCTTCAACAAGACTCTAACTGACTCATTATAGACTCCCTTTTAGTCATTTTCTCAGCTGACTTATTATATCCAACCAAGAGGTTGTATTTCCTATTCTAGTAACACATAATGAAAGGAACTATCATCCTGACTTGCATAGATGCCTTCCCGTGTGTGGCTTCCTCCGTCTCCAACCGAGCTCGTACCCACAAGCTTTAAGGATTGTCGCTTTCTCAGGGTTATGCCTTACTGTCATTTTCTGGTCGTTACATTATCTGCATGTCTGCTTCTACCGATATTCTTCCATGTCATCTCGTATCTTATTTTGTCCTTCTGTCGCGACTTACTTATCTGGTACAGCTTCCTCGTACCACGCCTTCTCTTTGTCTTCTTCTTCTCTTTCCCTCTTCTGTTGCAACGTCCTTCCCTTTCCCTTGACGATGTTTCCTACGTTGTAGCTCCTTCCTCTTTTCCTTTATGCTCTTCTTCCATACTTAGGAAAAATTCTACATGAATTTTGTCCTACTGTCCTAAGGACCTTGACAACGTCTTAGCTCATCTATGCGTTTTGATGGAGTTTACTCATTGAATATTGAAGCAGGTCTGGTGTGAATTTCAACTCACAGTCTTAGTTAGTAAGGTATCGTCGTGTAAGATCATGTGGCTATTTTTTTATTGAAGTAAATTAATCCATTTAAGTAGATTCTTATTCTAGTTAAGTTCAAATCTTTAATATTTTGTGCAGGGTAGATTAGCTTGTATGATTTCGGTTATAGTTTATTTTCACATTTGCTTTACATGCATTTCCTATAATTTTCAATTTGAATTACCTACCATTTAGTTTAGATCCATGAGTTCAGTTTGATAATTGCTCATAATATATATTCTTCACTTTTGTATAGATCTAGTTTAATAGTGTGATTTTCCGTATTGTCCTTTTCTTGATTGGAATTACCGCTCTAAGATATATTCTTTTTTTTTTCATAAAAAAAGTTCTTATATATTTGATATATAATAAAGGTATCACCAGAAAATTACATAAGGACGACTTGTCAACACTTGTCCATAACTGTACCCACATCTACTTACTAGAAAGTTCTGACTTCTACCCATAACACCCTATTTCCAGTATGTCGTTTTTCAATATTACATATATCACAACCCATCAAGTATCTACCATGGCTAATTATGTAATTACCATTACATAATACACCATAGATATGATAACCCAAAATGAACCATAAGATATAACGGTCTTATGCGTTCATACAGATAAGCCAAAAAAACTAATAAGAACCAAAAAAAGTAAAAGCAGATGGATCGTGTCCATCCCCATGGGCCACCAAAAAATGTCCAACCGGCCCCGGTAAAGCCTACTTAGATAAGAGATCAGCATCATAATTGATCTCCCTATATCCATGCTAGATGCTGATCACCGAGAATTGACTTTTCAGCTGCAAAATACGATCCATCCAATAGGTAAGGAGAACAGATTCCAAATGAAAAATTCCTTTAAACCATTCTACAATAACCCTGGAGTCACCAGCTATTTGAATTGCATCAATTCCCAAAGATATAGCAAAGTGAAGAATACTCCACAATGCAATTAACTCAGACCGTGTGTTGGTGCCAAATCCACAGTTCCACTTTATGTTAAATCTGCCCAGAAGAGGCGATATGAGTATAGCCCCTACTCCACACTTGGTACCACCATCTTGAGAGGCCCCATCAAAGTAGCCTAAAGACAAGTCATGTTGAAAAGATGGTTGCTGAATAAAACGATACTTTTTCATCCTGGACTGCTTGGGTCCCTCATTCCATATGTTTTGTACCTTATTGACAATCTGAAGCGGAGTAGAATTTACATTCCTGAAAATATAGGAGTTTCTTGCCAGCCAGATAAATCTACACACGTGAAATGGAATAGTCCTCAGCTTACTATCACCTGTTATCCAATTTCTAAAATCCTGGGTAATATTTAATCCATGCCAAATAAGATCTGTTTCAAATAAATGACCGATATGTTGCCAAACCTGCACAGAAAATGAGCAGTTAATCATCATATGAGTGATACTTTCCTCAGCATCGTGGCATAACGAGAAAATTCTAGGACCCTCGAAGCCTTTTCTCTGGAGCATATTCCAAGTAAGAATACGTTCAACCAACAATAACCAGGAGAATATCACCGTCTTTAGAGGAATTTTCCAACGCCAAACCTCCTTAAACCACATAGGAATACATTCCGAGAATGTGGTAGAAACAGTAGATTTATATGCCAGTGCCGCAGAGATAGTTCCTGTTTTCACATTCTTACTCCAGAATAGAGAATCTTTGCAATGGTTCAGTCTTAAACCGGAGTTCCGAAGCTTGTATGTATAATCATTCCATTCAGTAGCTAGAGTTCCAGTAAGATTTAATTCATGAGCATCCGCCCATCGCGTGAAGCTGTCACCATCATAATTATTTGCTACCTGAGCCAAATAATATACCCTTTTATCAAGCAAATGAGTCAAAAGTGGATCCGAAAGTCTGAAAGATCCAGCCATTCCCAAAATAGGGTCTCTTCCCACCCTAATGCTCCACCCATCACCAGGTCGCCACGCCATCCATTGTTTCAATATAGGCATTGCCTTCAGTAGTGCCCTCCATACATTAGAGATGTTCCTCTTGTCATACTCAACTAATCTGATCCATTCACCTATAGCCCATCCTCGAATGTATTTGGCAGAGATATATTCATATTGTTAGAGATCACATCCCTTAATTCAATTTATTTGTTGTGAAAATCAATGGAAGAAACCATTTCATATTTTGGATGCATTCTTTTCAAGCAATTTCTTTTTAAAAATTGTATTCAAATTCACTCATCGTAATTTTTACCAATTCCTTTATGGACAATGTCACCAAACTCATATTGTGATGTAGCATCCTCTTATTGAGTGATTTCCAGGATTTGTTCAAAATAGTTCAATTGGAAATCTCTTATGCAGGTTATTTGGTTATGAATTGTCATAGCTTGATTTTCATATTTTAATTACGTATTTCTGTGTTAACTAAATGCTTTGGATAATTTGGAAATATTTTCATGTTGTATATATGCGTGGTTTTATATTTTGTTATTTATTTAATAAATACTAATTATTTGTAAATATTTAATATATATATATATATTTTTTAACATTTAATAATTTTTAGATTTTATAATTTGTTAATAAATTTTGTAAGCATTTTGTAATTTGTTTAAACCAGTATAGATCCATCTTAACTATGGCTCTACTAAGCGCGGAGAGGAATCAAGATCTCTTTAGGTGCAAACCTTTTCTAATTTACAAAAATGTCTAATAAGTATTCCTACTTGGAAGAGACATGACCAACTTGCTTAAGTAATTTGAAAAGAGGGTAAATATCACTTGAAGAATGGGCTTAGTAACATTAATAATCATATAATCAAATAGTTTTCCAAAAATTGCTTTACTTTTCTTTCTTTAAAACTAATAATGAATATTAAGAGTAGTTAATGAGTAAAATAGTCTATATAAAATTTTAAAATCCCCAGAATAAATTGGAATTTGAAAACATTTTACCATCAAATGAAGATTTTAAACATTTATCCAAATGTTTTTCAGAAATGGCTTGTTTTTCTAATATAACTAAAAAAGAACATTTACATGTTAGGGTTAACCTTGACTTGGGAGTGAGAAAGGATGTAAGTGGTTTAAGGCACATGGTTTTAGTGGCCAGTGGTTTCTTGCTAGTTTATTTGCATTGAAGGTTAACCTTGACTTGGGAATGAGAAAGGGTGTAAGTGGTTTAAGGAACATGGTTTACATTATGTATGCTTAGGTTTATTTTAAATTTAATTTTGATATATAATTACATAAATGTGTTTTAGAATTTAGTGAGTTGAAAATTAAATTTTATATGTTTTTGTTTTATAATTTTTCTTTTTACTACTCTAGTCAATTGAATTTTACTACTAATATTTTACTACTTAGTTTGTAAGATTGTGAGTATTTCCCTAATATGGTTGTATATTTATATGAGTATCATATTTTTTATTTTTATTTTTTTAATTATAAGTATGTTATAAGTTTTTTTATTTTTTACTTTTCATTATTATTATTTTTATGGAGCCAACATGTGCCACGTAATCGTTACAGATGGGACACATCTCTCCCATTTGAGCTGTAGAAAGCACCTCTTGGCCCAATAAATTTTGTATATTTTGTAAATCATGAATATTTGATAAATTTATATTTTGTGATTTGTTTAAAATTTTGTATACTGTGTAACATATTTTCTATTGTTGTTAAATACAAGTGAAGGGTGGACTCTCATAATAGGATTGCTTAGATACATGTTTGCTTTGGGTAGTTTAGTTATTTGTCTTTATTTTTCTTTATTTTGGTTTGTTTTTCTTTCACTTTGATTCAAGCATTTGTTTAGAGTTACTTGCTAATCCCCAATGGATGATTAAATACCTAATGCCTAAGATTGGTCTCCTTAGGTCGGGTTTCATCCCAAGGTGGTTGTCTATTTCCATTTGTTTGTGTCATTTATTTATTGCATTAAAGTGTGTTTGTTGGCATTAATTTAGGATAGATTAGGCTAGTATAGGATTCAATCTTGCACATACAACACTAGAAAATCTAATTTTAAGTATCACGGATGATAATTTAATGTCGTAAATACTGTCATATGTTTTTACCGACAACGACTGTCAAAGGTCATGCACTCGACTGGTACATGAAATTATCTATAGTTCCTGCAACAGTTTCTCATAATTAGATCGGATATAAACATGATTGATAGATAAGTTTAAGAAACCAAAATATGAGTTGCAGTGTATTATGGAGTTGAACGAAATTAAAAAGTTACCTATGAAGAATGTTTGGGACTTTGACCAAAGATTCAAGACTTTGATAGCCAAAGTAAGTTTTCAAATGTCGGACATCCAACACAAGGAATGGTTTATTGCGACGATGTTGCCACATATCCATGTCCCATTAATGAAGCAAAATATCGTATCTAAGAGAGAGGCTCTAGAACTAGCTATGAACTTAGAAGTTTCACTGGTTGGAGAAATTGGTGCAGGAATGATGCAAATCCAGTGGCAAATTTCCAACCTTAAATTACAACTTCAAGATATTAAGAAAGTAAAGGAAGTACAAGAATAACTATGGTGTACTAGATGCAAAACCAAAGGACATCATAAACATAACTACCTGATGCTTATGAATTATGTCGCATCAAGAGAACCAAATCCGATGAATAAATAAGGGATTCCTTGGTGTCAAGTATGTCAGACTAGAGGACATCGGTCAGAAGAATTATTATACTTACATAAAATCGTAATTGCACCAACTAGTCTATATTGTAAATTTTGTCAGTCGGTGGGCCACAAAGAGAATATTGCATAGCATATCAACTACTACAAGAGAAAACAATAAACACATACCTTATGAAGAACGATGAATGGATGCAGGCTGACTGATCTTAGGATCAATTTCCTTAGAACTAGTACCTGCAAAAGAAATATCCATAGAACCAGTACCCGTAACAACAATACCCTCAACCAAGGGGGGTGGAATTTTAAAAGGTCTAGGAAGAGGAGGAGGATTTGGTCACAGAAGAGGCCAAGTGATATGTTATAATTGTGGGCAACCTGAACACTTTTCTAGGGAATGCACAAATCCTACTACGACCTATTCGTATTGTAAAACTTTTGATCATATTGTCAAGGAATTCATGCGGTTGATTGAAAAATGGCAATCTAAGAATGTGGGAAACCATAATCCGTCTCGGAACCCAAATCCAAACATACAAAATATATCTGTTGAATCAAGGGAACCAAATTGTGTTTTCGTAATGAGAGGAGGTGTTACGACCGGAGATTATCAAGAAGCATCGTATGGACAATTGCAACTATGAAAAACACCACAAAATAAAATATCATTTTATGTCCACAAAGAAAAAGAAGTACTCCTCGACCCACAACAAGAATTTGCCGAAAGAAATCAAGTGTCAAACTCTACAACTATACCATTTGAAGGAGCAATTCTAGAAATGCATGAGAGATTTGATCAATTGTTTCGACAGATACTAGCGGGAAAGGTTAGTAAATTAAAAGAGTTATTTAAAAGTTTTTTATCACTAATCCAAGATAAAATATGTTGTCACAGAATTTTCAGCTTTTATAGAAGAACCTCAAGAAGAAATGCAGAAAGAAAGAGGGTTAATCATACCAGGGTTAATTACATGTACTATATTATCCTATACTTTGGATCCGATGTGAAAATTCTTATGAGACAAAATTAGGAGAGTATGGGGAAACAAAGACTAGTATGGTCCCCTATACAACTCAAACTAGCAAATCGGTCGAAGATTTTACCTATCGATCGACTAACTCATGTTCCTGTCGAGATAGAGGGACTTTGCACTTATGTTGACTTTGGAGTGATTGAAATTTTTGATGATACGAATCCATATCCTATGCTTTTGGGGACCGATTGGGCCTTTGATAACCAAAATATCATCAATTTCAAGAAAATGATACTCACATTTGAAGATGAAGAAATAAGGGTGGTCGCACTGCTTGATCCTCTAGAAGGCCAAGGGTATGTAGAGTAGGTGAATAGTGAAGGACATGGTGGATATCTAGACGACATCTATAACATTACTTTTTCCAATGGATGATTATGTGAATTCAACTACTGACGAAAAAATTAGTTTGAAAAAAATTAGTTCTTGCACATGATTGCATGAAGTGTCCATGAGAATATGCGCAAGAATTACAAAATCCATGCGACGGGTAGGTACCGAGGTATGTGATATACCTTCTTATGAGGGATTTCCCAACCTGGACTATTTTCTGGCAAAATTTGAAGAAAATTTGATAGAACTTCAAAAACTGTCATTTTTGGACTTTGCATTGAAGCATACACTCGCCAAATGGTGGGTCACACATAAAAAATCTATCTCAGAATTTCCCCAATGCATAGATTAATGGAAGATCGATTTGGAGAGAAAGTGATGTACATTTGATAGAAATACACATAATTGACTAGTCCTATCGAGTACATTGAGCATTGTTGTGCGACATGGGAGGCATGTTCATGACAGGAATGGGTCCATCAATTTGTACACATGTTGGACATGATACCACGAAACTGGTATACATTCGTCAAGTTGTGATGAGGGATGGTAGAATGGGAATAATTAGCTACAATGTTTACTTATACGTTTGAATTTTTTGATGATCATTCGTCTATTGATGCTGCTTTCCAATTAATTAAGAGTAAGATATTCTTGTATCGATGCCAAATGTTAATTAGAGTAGCGCAACAACCCAACACTGGATGGAGTGCTATAATGTAACATGTGAACCAAATGATGATGATCCTTGCAATATAAACATTTGTGAGTCTCAAGGCACTCGCACGGTGGAGGGATTAGGTGTGTCGAGCGACAAATTTATGAATCTGTTAAAAATCAAGAAAGTAAATATTGGGACTCCAGAGAATCCAAAGTTTTCCAGTATTGGATATTATTGTGATGATGAAACTGTTGGGAAGATGACGAATTTACTGCATAAACTTCACGATCTATTTCCCATAAAGTTTTTAGAGATGAAAGGAATTTTTAGATATCTTGGAGAAATGAAGATCCCACTGAAGCCCGATTCAAATCCTCTTAAGCAACGACTGTACCAATTGAGCCCAAGGTATAAAGAAAAATTTAAGACAAAATTATATCGAATGTTGGATGCAAGTATTATAGAACATGTCGAAGAATTTGAGTGGATCAGTCCGATGGTGGTGCAAGATAAAAAGACCACTCGTGAAGTGCATATCTGTGTCGAACTAATGAAACTGAATGATTCCTGCTTGCATGACGCATTTTCGACTCTGTTTATAGATGCAGTATTGGAGAGTGCTGGGGGTCAAGAATTTTATTCATTTACTGATGGGTTCTTTGGCTACCATCAAATCATAATCATGAAGTAAGATCGACACAAGACCACCTTTGCAATGGATTGTTGGTGTTTCCAGTGTATGGTCATTCCTTTTGGACTCAAGAATGTTCCTACTATGTTTTCTAGGACAGTAGTGGATTCTTTCAAGGATTTTATTCATAAGTTTCTTGATATTTATTTTGATGAGTAGACTACATTTGGGCTCATAAAAATATCATATTTAGAGCCTTAGAATGATGCTAGAACGGTGTTGAAAGCATCAAATTCATTTGAATATAAATAAATGTATTTTTTGTGCCCTGTTTGGAATTCTATTGAGACACATGGTTTGTTTCAATGGAATCTTGGTTGATCCTACTAAAATTGCGATCGTTGATAACCTAACAACACCCATGACAGTAAAGAAGTTGAGAAAAAATATGGGACATACAAGGTCTTACCGAAATTTTATTAGAGGATATGCAGAGGTAACTGCTCCCATGGAGAATTTTCTAAAAAAGGATGTTAAGTTTCCGTGAACAGAACAATGCCAAGAGAGTCTGGATCTCTTGAAGAATATGATGGCTACAACACCCACCCTAGTTTTTCTAGACTAGAAGAAATAGTTTCATGCACATGTCGATCCATCGTCTATCACGCTCGAAGTTGTACTTGCGTAGCCAGGTGATGCGACTATTGATCATCCTATTGATTCTACTAGAAATTGTTGGCACTTGGGCAGACTCGGGTTAACGCTATATACTTCGCACCAACAAACGACCCATTGTGTTGGCCCTTTCGGCAACAACCTGCGCGCAGGTTGTAGTCTCACCCGAAACAGCAATGGGGTGCCGCAGAATCAGGTTTCTGCATGCAAAGAGGGGAATTACTGTACCGTTGCCTTTCCAAACAATTAGTATTCAACTTCCTGTTTACTTATCATTCATTCACATATAAATTCAGAGCATAAAAGACAAACCAAACGTGCGTAACCCACTACAGGGAATTCACTGCGAAGCTTGATATTAGCAGAGATCTTATGTTATCAGATGTAATCAGTTAAATGCATGAAAATAACAGAAACAGAAACAACACAACAAAACCACAACACCACATATAACGTGGTTCACCCCCAGTGTAGGGGCTACGTCCACAAACTGCGTTTTATTCCTCTTTCCTCAAAACCACAGTTTATCTGCGCACACAGCTGCAGATCCATTCTTAATAGCCGCGCACACAGCAGCAGGCTTCTGCGCACACAGCTGCAGATCTTTCTTTCCTCCTTACAAAAACCCTCTGCGCACACAGCTGCAGAGGTCGTCCACGCACACAGCTGGGACTTGTCCTTTCCTTACAAAAACCAATCTTACTTGCCTTATCTTTTCTTACATCAGAAAGCCTAACCTCTCCATTTTACATAAGCGCTTATTTATACTGCGCGGCTTTACAAAACCCTGGTCTTAAACCATGGGCACCCACAAAACCCTAACCCTGGATTTAAATCATGGGCTTATTACAAACAGAGAGGGTTTTTACTTACCCCGACACCCCTAAGACTATTTTGACCCATCGCTCTACTTACAAATTAACCGCGGAGTTACCCCCTATGGGGTATGCGCTCCAACAGAAATAAATTGTCAACCGTAGAGAAGAATTACACTACAACCGAAAAAGAAGGCCTAGCCATGGCTTATATGCTTCAAAAATTCCGACACTCTCATGGATGGACATTTCAAGTTGTTCACATACCGTTCAACGTTGAAATACTTGGTCAAAAAGCCAGCGTTGGGGGGAAAGATCTGTTGATGGCTTCTCCTCTTCCAAGAATTCAATTTTGAGATCATTGTTAAACCCGATCAACTAAATTTAGGACCTAACCATCTGTCGAGGCTAGAAAGTGGAAAAGAACATGGTAATATCGACGATAGTATCCCACATGAACAATTATTTGTGGTTAAGATGTTCAATGACCATTACATATATATTATACACTTATTAAGCATGTGATATGCACCATCCAAATTCACTACAATGTAGAAGAAACATTTAGTCCTCAGACCTACATACTTCCAGTTGATTGCTGGACAGTTATATGAAATGGGACCAGATGGAATTCTTCTTCGATGCATTTTGGACCATGAGAGGCCAATGATATTAAATGAGGCACATGATGGTGTCGTCAGAGGCCATTATGCTGGAAAATATATTGTGTGCAATATTTTACAAGAAGGATTATGGTGGCCTAATATGCATGAAGATGCTAGAGAATATTGTCGCAACTGTGATATCTACCAAAGAACAGGAAAGCCGTCAGGACGAGATGAAATTCCTCTAGTACCTCAGATAAATTTATAGGGATTTGAAAAATGAGATGTTGATTTTGTTGGACCTATTAATCTACCAGGGAACAGAACCGGTGCATGATACATTATCATTGCAACAAATTATTTAACTAGATGGGATAATGAAGCATCAGTCAAGGATTGTACTGTTGCAACTGCTACAAAAGTTTTCTTCGACAATGTTGTAACTAGATTTGGATGTAGTAAGATTTTCATCAGTGATCATGGCACACATTTTTTCAATCAATTGATTTATGAATTAAGTAAATAATTCCAAATCCAACATAGGAATATGACACCATATCACCCATAGGTGAATGGTGTCGTCGAGGAATTCAACAAATTTTGGGAAAACGCATTGACAAAGGTATGGAATATTCAAAGAGATGATTGGGACCAAAAGGTATCCACAATACTATGGGAATATTGCATGACCTATAATAAGTTGACAGGACAAACTCCATTTAGACTAGTTTATGGACAAGAGTTTGTCATGTTGAGCAATATTATACCCAGTCTGAGGATAGTTGCGATTACTAAAATGACTAATTGTGGCATTGTTGAATAAATAGTATTGAGCATGTATAATTAGAAGAAGACAGGTTTGTCAAAGGATATCATCAGAATGTTGAGAAGGTGTGAGAGAAATCCTAACATGACAGATGCATTAAGAACAAACAATTTTGAGTTGGAGATACTGTTCATTTGTATGAGAATAAGTTTTTGAAGCATCATGGCAAGCTTAGAACACATTGTCTGGGACCATATGTCATCATTCATATCATTGAAGGAGGCATAGTGCAATTACATAAATTCGATGGAACACCTTTCAAAGGATTGGTGAATAGAAGTCAACTAAACCCTTACTAGGACAGGTGTGACTTGGTCAACTGAGAATTAAAAAAAAATTGAGAGAAAATGAAAATTAAAAGAGAAAATGAAAAAGACAAAAGACAAAAGAATAACAAATTTATGAGTTTTTTGTATCAAATTTTTGAGTGTTTTAAATTTATGAGTATTGTGTCATAGACGTTATGTCTGTCAAGGAAAATAAAAAATTTCGTAGAAGAAAAATAGTGGCAAAGTCTCTCAGCTTTTTCCAAGAAAATAAATGTGTTGGAGGCCATATTCTTGTCGCAGGAAGAGAATTATTGTTGCATAATGAATTCTGGTCGCAAGTGACAATTGGCTAGTAGTTAATTTAAGGATGCGCGATATTTCAGTGGCATACTTTTTGGTCACTTCTTTCATTAATGCAGAATAATTACAATTGAAATGACATGCAAAGTGACGGTTTGATTGGAGATTTACTTGTAATGATTAGAAATATTGGTCCATGTGATGCAAATCACTGCCACCTTTCCATTTATTTCTCGATCATGTTAAGGAAATACTAGCCGAACGGGTGAATGTATATCATCTTCGTGCCGAAGTTTTATTCATTTCTATTGCATCCAATTGAGTACGTTGATCTATTTGCATCCAACTACATAGACCCGAGGCAATTTTTCACAAAGTATGGTCATTTCCATTTCCAGTTAATGTACCATTCAGGAATCCAACGTTGGGACTCCTTCACCTACACCCATTATGGAAGACACTTTTGCATTTTCTCCTCCATCACTTGCATTTGAAGAAGAATTTGCATAGTCACCAATGATTCCACAAGTTATCTTAGGACCAGACCCACCTAGTACGTAAAGAAGGAAACAATTTGGTACATGCAAGAAGGAAACAACACCTCCACTAGAGGATGAACCAGAAAAATCTACATCCATGCTACCATATTGTCCCACCAACACCAACCGATGTGCCTAAGGTTAGACTTGGAAAAAATGCAAAGTATCAATTGGTAGCACCATCAGTACTAAAATGAGTTCAGGTAAGGACAAATATAGTTTCAAACTTGCAGAAGATGGGATTTGTCGACCATGACTTGTGCAAGTTTCTAGAATTAAAAATGGATAGATATATGATTATTGTATGTGACACAAAGGATGGCCCTATCCTCATGGTTTTGATGGAATGGGAAAGATGATTGGACAAAGTTAGATTATTGTCACTGATGTACATGCCACATTTTGGTTGCACGGTAGAAGTCAATGTTTGTGTTAAACAGTTTCTAGTATGTTTCTATGGCAGATTTCTATGGCTCGACCAGAATATTTTAGTAGATGTCAAGCTGATAACAACAATCACCAAGATACCCCTTATAGATGTCGACCCAACACCATTTTTTGGGAAATACCAGGACACAATATTAACAAATAAGTTGAAAGAGAAGTATGAGATAACAAGGATAACAAGGATTGTCTATCGCCTCCATAAATGAAACCAATGTTTGGTTCACAATGAAAGTTTTACCTAGCAAGTTGCTGCACAAGATGCAACTGAACCAATGTACTACAGGAACAATTTATGTGGTGGAGCTTTATGCAGAAGGATGCTAACTCAACTGGTAGCACCATATTCTAAATGAACTGTTAGAAGATGTAGAGGAGGTGCAAGATAAGGGTATCCCATTCCATTATTCTTAAATACTAATTTTGATGTCTGTTGTCGCATGGAAAGAGACGAAAAACTACCAAGGGGTATATTTTCGCTTCCTATGTCAAGGAGGCCGTTACCAAAATCTTTCGTTCAATAAGATGCAACCTAAGCGACCACAAAGAAAATACTGTAGAGTTCTTTTTGTAGCCTAAGGCCCTAAGGCATTTTATTAGGAAGCAGGACAGACTCGCCACGATGTCTGGTAAGTATTTGAGGAAAATTATCAGATTTTTGACTAGGGCCCATCATATTTTTTTGGAGCTTCGAAAAGATCCAAAAATGAAATGCTTGGTGACACAATTTCAACTATCTACTACTGAAGTTGATTCCATCGTTCAAGATTGGATGATAGGATGGAGAGTCCCTATCGCACAGGACCAACTCTTTGTCAAAGAAGAGTCGTGATAGGATGATCCATCCATAAAGAATAATGGAGATCAAGGGGGATATCCACTAATTGAAGAAACCCCAAGAATTTCCCACAATCCTGATGACTCTAGCACAATCCCAAGTCTGAGAAGAGTTGGGAGAAAAGAGAAAGAAATCACAGAAGTCTGAGAATATTCGAAAGAAGAGAAAGGATGAAAAATCATTTGGAGTTTTTGACCTCACGAATGATGACTACGCTTTGTTGAAAGAAGCGATGGAATACGTTTCCAGTCAAAGCCGCCAAAAAATAGATGAAAGAAAAACATAGTTGGTAGGAAACATTGTATATTTACTGCAGATACTTTGTAAGGTAGTAAAGTAAGTTTGAGTGGCGGTCGACTATACACCACAATTTCCTCAGTCGTAAGACACATATGACTCATCTGAAGAGTGACCTAGCGACACAACGACAAAAAATCCACCAATAAGGGTTCTAGTCATGGATCAAGCAATTGACTTAGGAACGCCATAGATGAATACCATGGTCAAATATCTGGACCATCTTACCATGTATTTTTCTGCACTGATGATGTATGAAATACAAGCTATTCAGAATGTTGTAGTCACATAAATGAACAATGGAGAGTGTGTGTTGGTTGATAAGGTAAAATCCTCGCACAAATCTGTTAAGAAAATGAAGAAAACAATCCAAGAAGAAAAACATAAAGAAAATATGTCGCAGGACGATAGGCATCGATTGGATATAGCTCTTACTCTAGCTTGTAGTAATTTTACAAATGAAGGCATTTTTCCTGAGATGTTTTCAGAAGCCAAGGTCTTTTGACTTGGTGAACTTACAGAGAACCTTCGCAAGAATGTCGCGAAGTTGGAATTACAAGTAAAACCCAGCACATCTCCAAAGGTACTGGAAGAAAACATAAAAACAGGAATTGAAGCTGCGATGAAGATAGAAGAAGAAGAAGAGGTACATTGTGCCAAGGCGGTTGAGCAAGTTTCTCGGTCATGGAAAGCTTTAATCGACAATCAAGAATTAGAAAAAGTAATAGAATGATTGTACGCTATTGAGAAAAAGGTTATCCAACTGAAAAATGAAGTCAAGAAGTTGTCAACAGCAGAGAAGATGGTGAAGGATGCCAACATGAAGATACTACAATAGCAGGTCACAGAATTGCGAAAACAACAATGAAGGAGAACTAACAGGGTCACAGATTTACAAGTGGAAGCAGAGAAAGTTACAGGAATTATTCAACCCATCACATGAGAATGTGTGACAAGTTTTTGGATAAACCCGACTTACAACTTTGGAAAACCTCAGCTCCAAACTTGTGGAAAACTTGTAGAAATTAGAAGCAGAAGTGCGACGAGAGACTGAACAAGTAGTAAAAATATTCCAATATTTTCAAAGCAAGGTCGCACTTATTAAACTTTCAAAATGATGTGGCTTGGGACGAGCCACGGGTGAGTGTTGGGGGCATGTTAGCCCTAGGAAAGTTAGATAGAATTCTACCATAATTTTGGCTGGAAGAATAAAGGTTCCAGTCATAAGACAAGAAGGAGTTGTGGCAGAGAGAGTTGCGATGAGAGCAGCTATGATGGAAAGAACCACAACATAAGAAGAATAAAGAATTTGAAAAGGAGAGTTCGACTAGTTTTGGAAAGAGTTACTTAGACTAAAAGCTTGATTTTATTAATAAAGCATAATTTTATTTTTGGTTCAATGGTGCCTATTTTGAGATGTAATTGAATGTATCAAAATAGAAAGACAACTTGTCAACTTATAGTTGTGAGTTAGTTGATGGTTGGATCGAGAATTGTAATAGTCATAAGGCTTATAAAAGAATGAACCCAAGTTTTGTATGGGATGGTATTGGTCTAGGTTGAGAGAGATGAGAGTTTCTTAGAAAGATGATCAATCTAGGATGCGTGTAGATCGATAGTTGAGAAAAGAAGAGAAGAAATACATAGACCCAAAACCAGAGAGCATGAGAAATATGTCTTAATTGTAAATAATATCTAAAAGAAGAGTCTGCAAGATGAGTGCGTAGACCAAACAAAGGTGATAACCTATTTCTCATGCCAGATGAAGAGCACATTTGTGGTTTTTCCCGTATGGGTTTCCACGTTAAATCTTGTCTATATGTGTCTGTGATATTATGTTTATGTCGAGTGAATGTATGTTATGAATGAAGTGGATCTGAATATTACATAGTCTCATTTCTGAATAACTCAAATATGTGTGTGTGTGTGTGTGTGTCGCAACTCTAGTTGATTAAATTGTGGTAATGCTTTATGTTAAATACTGTGATATATGTCGACGGATAATTAGACTCTTATCTTGAATGAATAAAAAAGAATATGAAGTATAATTCCTGGTTTCTATCAAGTGACAGGATAATGTAGTGTAAGGGTGAAAATCCCCCCATAACTGCTGAAAAATAGTTCTGGAAATTCCCATTAAGATATCTCGGGTGAGACTTCATCTACGTCTAGGTGTTTCCGACCGATTCTTTCTCCATCGAGCCGATATCTTGGCATTTGTTGACAAACAATAAACTTGAACCTTGGTCGATCGAAGGTATGCCAACAATCCTACGATAGAAGAGATAATTGGGTCTATTGGTTTTGTAATGGGTTTTGGGTTTTTGTTGTGTCCCATGATGGGAAATTATATGGTGAATGTAATATGTAGGGATGTAATGTTGTTGTTGTTGTAATGTGGATTTGATCATATAATGAGAAAGGGTGTTCAACCCCATAAAATTTTGTAGTGAATGTCTTCATACAATGGTTCTATGCTTATTATGTGATAGCTTGAACTTATGGTTCTGATTTATATTGCTTTAATGGATTAATGGTGAATATGTTTAAGTATTTCTACGTTATGGTGAATACCATTATATTATTTGTGGTTAAAACCCATTGCAAACATCCCACTAACTATCCCATTCTTGCATGGGTCTTGATGTGATTCAAGTGAGACCTTCCCCCTTAAGAGGATTTAAAATGATAGAACACTAGAGCATAACAACGCCATTTGTTGGACCATGTGTAAGAACAATGGTATCTATTTTGTGCCAACAAAACTGATGGAGATAAAGCAAGATAGACAAGGAGAGAATATGGATACTTATGGCATTTCAGGATTATCCCAGAAGGAAATTTTATCTATAGAAGAATTGTAATGTGGTTTTCCCCCTTTTGGAATACAGGGTCCAAAGCAGATAGACTGCTCCCATTTTAGGAAGCTCTTTTTAGAACAAAAGATTGACTTTGAGACCTTTCCTTTTGTAAATTTCTTTGGCCCTCACAACTAGAATATTGATCTCTGTGTGCGTGCATAACAGTGGGGAGATTATAGAATGAAGAATTTATCCATAGAAAGAAGTTTCTCTCCTAACACAGACAAAGTAGAAGGAATTATGTCTTTTTGGAGGGATATTTATGAAAACTTCATAGGAAACTTGGAATATTTCAAGGAGATGCTTTGGGTTGTTCAACGGGTTGTCGAAAGGGTTCTTCAATACTTGCTTTCCTGGAGTCACGCATTGATTACTTAGACTACAACATGAGAGAAAAAATAACCTTAATTGATGAAGACAAGAAATAGTTGATCCATCTTGTGAATATGAACCAATGTATCCATTACCACGAGTCTCCTTTCAACGAAGTTTGACCTATGGATGAAGTCTTATTTATATATCCCATATGTGGAAGATTGGACATGAAGTGATACATAGATGGTCTCCTTTTTGTAGTATGTGTTCTCATGTTTTTTTGTGTACTCCTCTATAATCAATTTATTAAAGTTTATAGCACACATGCCCTAGAAGTGGATGAAAAACTTATAGGATTTTTTTTCCAGAGATATATGTAGTAGGGGCTCTACTTTTAGAAGATATAATTTTGATGAAATTGACTCTTTGAATACTCTTTGTAAAGGATGGTTGTGCTCAATTGTTCTAATGCAAACTCTTTTCCGTTTTTTGTTTTAAAAGAATAACAAAGATTGATGATGTAAAAACATAAGGGTCATTACTTTTCACTATGAAACCCTTTATGTCTTATTTAGTTGAGGTAAGGCTAAATAGTCTTAGACGGAAAACATAATGAAGAGAAGATGTGCCTATAATATGAGAGAATTCTTACCAAAGTTATATTGGATGAGTAGTGACCTTGGAGGTGGTCACATACATTATTTTTTACTTAATAAGAAAATTTAGTCCCTCATATGATCTTTGGTGAGTCCAAGACTAACCTAATACCAAACAAGTGTTATTATACTAACACTTTTATTTTTATGAATAAAAAGAAATAAATGTTATTGAATATATGATCTTTGGTTAGTCAGAGACTAACCTAATACCAAACAAGTGTTATTATACTAACACTTCTATTCTTATGAATAAAAAGAAACAAAATTTATTAAATATGTATTTAATGTGATGTTGTGAAATTTTAATGGATTGCATTATTTAATAATGTTTTCAATATTTATTTTTACTCTCAAATCACATTTCATCAACAATAAATCCTTACGTTATTCACAATTATTGAGCCGCTTTCTATAGCTCAAATGGGTCATGTGTTCAGCCTGTAAGTGCCACATGTCGGTTCAATAAAAATAATAATAATGAAAATTCAAACATAAAAAAAATAATTTATAACATGTTGGCTTAAAATTAAAAAAATACTCACAATCTTAGGTAGTAAATTATTAGTAGTAAAATTCAATTGACTTGAGTAGTAAAAAGAAAAATTATAAAACCAAGAACATATAAAATTTAATTTTAAATTAGCTAAATTGTAAAACACATTTATGTAAATATGTATCCGATTTCAATTTAAAATTACAAAATAATAACCATTACAATAACAACACTAGATTTACCTTAGAAAACCACTAAGAATTTTTTTATAATGGTGTTATAAAAAATGTATAATAAACTTGAGATATTAAACTATTCAAAAGCAGATGTTAAAATACTTTATGATATGCCCTCACAAATCTTAATTAATAATTTAATGATTGATTATTAATTATATTAAATATATGTCAACTAAGCTAAGTTGGGGATGAGAGTTAGCGATTTCTCCAATAATTTTCATATCTCATTACCAGGATCTATTCATTTTTACTAGAACCACATTGAGTTTTTTAGTTTTAACGCCAAAAGCATTTTTTATATATGAAAAATTTCAGTCAATATTCTTGTTCTTTTATTCTATTAGTGTGTAGAGAGCACGTATTAGTATGCAGAGAACACGAGAGAAAAACTTGACTTTTTTTCCTTTACTGAAATTCTTTCCCAATTCCAATTAGAATTTTGTTCCAAGTTATAATTCAAAGAATTTGAATCATAAAAATTTTCCACCCAAAGTTTTAAAACATATTGATATATAAAATATGATAAGTTTGTAAAATCGAACATCCCTAAATTTGGAATGAATACCCTAAATTTCTAATAATGAAATCATAAGAACATTGAGCAATATTCAAATGGTTAAAATTTAAAAGTTTAAGATAGATAAAATTTCTGTAACCAATACCATATAACTTTATTCAAAATTTCTTGATTTTAATTTTATTTTTAAAACGTTAACCAAGTGCATATTCTTTAACTTTTATCTATTTTCAAAATATTAGAATTATTAAATAAAATTTAGTAAAATTAAAGATTTAATAAAAATCTAAAAACTCAAACTATATATTCAAAATATCAAAAATAATTATGTTGCACTTATTTTGATATCATCTCAAATTTTAGATTTGTTTGACTAGATCAACAAGATTTTAACGAAGTGTAACAAGTGTATAACAGGAATTCATTTCATGATAATAGTAACTTGTTATACTTAAATGCATCATGATTAAGATTTAAATAAACTTAAAAAATATGTAACAATTTGTTTTTGTTTTTACAAAACTATATAGATAGTTGTATTTATTAATATTTACCTGCTACTTTATTTATTATTATGCTAATAGACTTAATTCAATAAAATAAAAAATTTAATAAAAAAAAGAAAAAGAAAAATTATATGTTCAAAATATCAAAGTTAACAAACTCTGAAATTAAAAGTTTAATAAAAAACTAAAAAATATCAAAATTAATCAACACAATACAGTGAAAATAAAGATTTAATAAGAAACTAAAAACTCAAACTTTCAATGGAATGAGCGTAAAGTTGTGAGTGCAATTTTTAAAGCAATATAATCAATAACTAAAAAACAAAATTAGTAAGAATGTGGTAGATAAGTGTTCTTCTTTTATTAAAGTCAACTCAGCATTCTACCCAACAATAAATGTTCAAAGTAAAACACCGAATCTCAAAAGGAAAAGACACATTATAAACTAAACCGTCCACTACAGTTCGGTTCGGGCGAACGAGTAATTATGGATAAATTGAACCTGTCAAATTAAGCAGATATGATATGAGCACGTTGATTATAGCAGAAACCAGCTAGTATCGCTGGTACTCATCTCTAACATAGTAATTTCCTCCATGGGGAGGAGCATACACTGGACGACGGCGGGGTGGCGGAGGCGGATGATCGACAACATAAGTTTGTCGACGATGATAGTATTCTTGAGGCTTCTGAATGGCTTGATGTCCATGACCAGTACCACCTTCGTATTCATCCTCATCCTCCTCGTCTACACAGGAACAACGAATATCCATAACATTATATTTCCTAACATTTATCTGATCTGAAAATTCCTACACAGATAATTATGAAGGAAGCCTTACCAGAGATCTCATACGATACATGTGGTTGGAAGCCATGACGGGGCGCATGACCTGCTGTCAACAACGAACAAACAATATTTAGGGTTCATATTTCTTTTATTTAACAGCCAAACCTAGCAGCATATAGCTGATACTGCTAATTACTACTTACCATGAGGAGGAGGATAATCATAGGCGGGGGCACGGTTGTATGGCCCTCGAGGCGGGGCAGGATCGTAATCGTCAAAAGGGACAAGTCCAGGGCCAGGATAACGTTCATGTGACCGAGGCTTAGAGCGACCGATCATGAAGCGTGCGCTTATACCCCGATCGGTTTCGTCCCCATCCTCACCTGCATTAGCTTGCTGGGCCTGGGCCTGGGCCTTGCTATTATTGTTATCAACTGGAGGAGCTTCCTCCTTTTCATTTCTTCCAGTTGGATATCCTGGAGGTGGCTGACGTTTATTTACAGCAGCCATTTCTTGATCAGCTTCTTCTGCACCAAATAATCTGATCCACAACACAAAAATGAAACAATCTCCAGTACAGTTGAGTGCATAATAATGAAGAAAATACCTACATGCAATCTTTATAACTTTAAAATGAACAATGAACTACACTTCACTTAACCTGAATTATCACTTCGCTATGCTATGCTGCCATTGGTCAGTTGCATGTATTTATATAAGTAAATACATGGAACAAGGTGCTGATCTGGAATGTTAAAGTGGATTCTGTTTTGATCACATCTGGTATATGTTCTCTTGCTTTTCAATAAAGAGAAGAATCCCTACTCTCAAATATTTTCTGTTTACGCGCAGGGAAATATCTTAAAAGTGCTTTTTCGACGATAGGCTCGAATGTGGTTAGTCAGGCCTTCGCAACTACGCATGGGATTGTGCGCAAGCTTTAGATGACAAGGGCCACTTAACATTACTTTATCTTTTTCAAAGTAAAATATTCATCACTTTGTTCGCCCGAAATCCTATCAATTCTTACTTTGTGAAAATCAAGTTTTACTTCTCCCCAAATCCTATCAATTCTTACCTTATGGAAATCAAATTTTAGTTCTGTATTAATAGTATACTAAGTGGTGAAGCCTTGTTCTAGCATCTATGTGCTGGATGTATCTATAGACCCACTTTTTGCTGGTTTCGTGTTCATTATTAGCATTAGCATTAGCATTAGAAGGTGCAAAGCAACTTTGATAAAAACTAATCATAATTAAAGCAGTTGGGGCTGATGCCTCAAATAATATATGAGCTTGCTATGGGAAGATGGTGAGGTGTACATGCTTTCTTTCTTTGAGGCAAAAGTCAATAGAGGCTTAATATTGAGGAATGGAAACTGGAAACTCAATGTTCTTCTTGGCATATTTGAACCTTTTTGGGAGTCTCTTTGTCGTTGCAATGAACCGTTCGGAGATTCCATTGACACATACAAGGATTAATGAAATAAGATACCATGTGCCCTGCCACTGTCTTGGTAAAAATAGACTTACTATGCCTTATAAAATAAAAATACATATGCCGTAGATCTACTAGAAGAAAACCGATAAACCTGATTCTCTTTGTACTTGTGGTCCCTCGAAGTTATCGAATAACAAATATGTTTATGAATTTGGAAATCATTCGAGAGAGCTGTGAGAGGAAAACAAATAAAAAATAGAAATGCTCATGCTATATTTGATTAAAAGAAATGGTTACCTAAGATAGCCCCTCTGAATTTTCAGAAATATAAACACATTGATTAAAAAAAATGGTTACCTAAGATAGCCCCTTTGAATTTTCACAAATATAAACACATTATTGTACGAGCTTGTAGTTGTTACCCAAAATTGAGGATTAGCTAATGATTTAAATTGAACTAGAAATTACTTATTATGAATTCAAATAATGTAATATGAAATCGAGTAATTGTTTATATGTTATCTCTAATCTAATTATCACAAATGGCATACATAAATGTAAAATAATTAATTTTCTTTATGTTCCCGATCTTACCAAAAAACTAACTATTTTCTGAAAATAAGATGTTCAATATTGCATATGCCTTTATTTGTTGCAAAAATCACTATTTGTGATCTAGGTGGATCTCCCAACTGACCAAAATTTCGAAGTCCTCAAATGTTTCCAAGAATCACATGGTTGTATAGAGCTCACCGAGAGATTTTCGATGATACGTGTTTCACCAAAAATGGAGTTGGGACGCGAAACATGTCGCGATATGAAGTTTTGGTGAAACATTCAAAGTGGTGCCACATGGCACACCCATAGTGTGACACATGGAAAATACAAGAAGACCATACATTGAGATGCATCCCTGTATTGTGACATGCGGTACCTTTGATGACATGGCATGACATGGACCGAGTTGGCACTAACTTGGCATAATGCACATGGTATTCACTCAGTGAAACAATGCCATAACGTCTTGATTAATTAAATATTGAAGAATACCACTAATTTCACTATATATGTAAATACCTACCAAAATATTTTTGTTGTGTCCCCCTCCCAATACATATTTCCAATTAAAAAAACCCTATTCTTATGAGATATTCCCTATTTTTACTACAAACCCCTTTTATACCCCCCAATACCTATAAAACTCCCATACCCTACTCCCTACCCCCCAATAACTACAATTTATTGAGTTTATTTTTAACAATTAAAAAAAAGACCTTTATGAATGAGCGTGATAAGATAATTTGGTCAAGAAGGTGAATCCCTTATGGCATAGTGTCGACCTCTGACTTCCAAATTATAACAGTTGGGAATCAAAAGTTGGAATGAAAATTGCAGGAGTTGATATCGCCATTCCAACTTCTGAATTACGACATTGGGATCGGGACAGTAGAAGTCGAAAGGTTTATTACAAAAGTTGTGTTATATGTTATGAATTCTGACTTTCGACGTCAGGACAATAAAAATAGTTAGATCGAAACATTTGGTGGTCAACACAATGGGGCCATCAGAACAGTCTATTGGTTGTGGAGCTTGATCTTCCTGATTCAGAGATGTTATTATTCATATGTGTTTGTACCCCAGTTTTACTATACACTCGCCCCAACAATAGGGTGCAGTAAGACATCATCCCTCTGCAGGGGTCTGGGGGCCAAGAGGGTTTTGTGGGAAGTGCCTCTGAGAAAGGGGGTTCGGGGGTGAATCCCTTGAAAGAAATATTTGGGATGTATGTTTTCCAACAATTTATGGACCCATGGTACTGCGTGACCCCTAGTATTTTCCCATCATAATTCCCCTATAAACAGAAAGCATTGTAATACGTCTATGTATTGTATTGTAGCATTGTAAAACAATCTCTTTGATTGTGTGAGAGAGACTGTGAGAGAGTGAAGAGGAAGTGCAATGGAGTTGCTCCAGAATGTATCCATTCATTTTGATGGATGGTATAATAATAAAGTACTAGAAATTTCTGTGTGGACGTAGCCCATCTTGGGTGACCCATGTTATATATATGTCTCTCTTGTAATGTGATTTAATATTTGCATATTGTCTATTGTTTATTGTTATTTCTCTACGATCCTGTTTTTCTAACCTAGTCAACATCAAAATGGTAGGGATTACGGTGGTAGTTTGCAGATCGACGATCCAAATTCCACGACAACATATTTAAATCAACAATCCAGAACAAATCTGGGATTTACGCCTGTAGATTTGTTTTTTAGCAAAAGAATTGGAATTTTTGGTTCTTGATTTGCAAATTTTGTCACTAAGATCATGCATTAAATATTGGATATTATCTCAAGTAATAATTTGAGCTTTAAATCATATTTTCATACTCAATTGGGAACTTTTCTCATGGATCCAAATGCCACCTACAAATATTTAAAATATAGCAATTGTACTATTTAATGCATAGTTTGGATGTGATCTAAATGGGAATTGAATGGAAGCGAAGTCTATTGATGGAAGGTTAATCGACATAGGAAATCAATGAATGGATTGTTGATGTATTTGTAACTTCAGAAAGTATTCATTTGTATATCTTATGTATTGTACCCCGATGTTCCTATCGGGAAGTATCTGTAATGTAAACAAGTCATGTAAAGTCATTGACGTTAACCCTCCATTGTAAGTTGGGGCAATAGTCCCCACAATTGAGTTAAGGTTAACCCTCCTTGTTGACCAAAGGGAAAAGTCCCAATAGTTGTGGGGCATTAGGGTTATTAGACTCTCCTAGAGAATTCGGCCTTGGTAAGTAATTGTTAAGTGAGGCCTACTTGTTGGAGTGGACATTAAGTGAACAAAAGAATAAAAATAGAGAGTGAGCCTCTCTATTTATCACACACAATCACTCACTGGGGTGCATGAGTGAGAGAGGAGAAGCTCTCTTAAGTGAGAGAGAGAGAGAGAACAACTGTTGGAGATCATATTTTCTGCCTTTGGGTTTTACTACTGCCATTGGTGCTCATTCTATCTCTAAGGAAGTTGCGGGGTTTTCTCCTTTATGGTTTCCCCAAGGAAAATTCTTTTTGTCTCTTGTCTCTTTTTATTTTTGTTGTGCATGTTATTCTCTGAGATAAGATCATAGATCATATTGCTTAAATGATAAAAATCTAACATGGTATCAGAGCTAACCTGAGAAGAAGACATTGTGCAGCTGCAGAACCTAGGGAATCTTACCTTTTGGGTATCTCTCCATAATCCATTAGAAAAAGGAGGCTAGGCTGAACCTCCATTGAAGGGTGCATCTTTCTGTTGAAGCAGAACTTGATTCCAGGCATTTTCATTTTTTGTTGCAGGAAATTAGGGTTTTTCACAGAAGAGGAAATTTTGAGTGAGCCCAGCATACGATTGATATCCTCATGAAAATAGAAGTTTAGAGACTAAGGTCGATATTTTTGATTGGGTAAAACTCCAGTAAAGTCAAACCCTAGTTTGACCCCGGGCTTGAAAAACCCTAAAATACTAAAACAGGTAGTTTTGGTACATTCGCTATATCTTGGGATTGAATAAGTCTCAAGGGCCGAAACTTTCACAGACTACATATAAAATCCTAATGCAGCATGTGTAAAAATTTCAGCCTCAGATTCACTATATTCTGGGAGATATGCTTCCTCCAAATCAGGGTTCCAGCCTCTTCCAGGATTCATCCCTAAAGAGGACACCTAGGGAGAATTTCAATATCTCAAGCTACAAAGTGTTATATTTTTATCATTCAAGATACCATTATGATATTAGGATCTTTAACTGAGAGAATAACATGCACAACAATAAAACACAAGCACAACACAAGAGACAAGAGACACAAAGAATTTTCTTCGGGGAAACCATAAAGGAGAAAACCCCACAACTTCCTTAGAGATAGAATCAGCACCAAAAGTAAAACCTGAAAACATAAAGATGATCTCCTGACAGCAACAGTCTCTCTCTTGTCCCAGAAACTTCTCCTCTCACTCATGCACCCCAATGAGTGAGTGTGTGTGATAAATAGAGAGGCTCACTCTCTATTTATATTCTTTCATTCACTTGAAGCCCACTCCAAAATGTCGGCCTCACTTAACAATTACTTACTAGAGCTGACATCTCTAGGAGTGTCTAATAACCCTAGTGCCCCACAACTTGTGGGGATTTTTCCTCCTCCGACCAACAAGAAGGTTTATCCTTAACACAATGGTGGGGACTATTGCCCTGACTTACAATGACTCACCCAGGGTCGACATCTCTAGGATAGTCTAATAAAACTAGGGCCCCACAACTGTGGGCACTTTAACCCTTGACCAATAGGAGGGTTACCCATAATGACTTGACATGACTTTTATATTATAGAAACTTCTCGATAGGAACATCGAGGTATGACATGACTCAAGTACATTACAAATAAATCCTAAAATAAACATCGAGTTACAATACATAAGAAATAAAGATGAATACATTTCAAAATTACAATTACATCAACACTCCCTCTTAATTAGGAAGGTATTCTCTCGACACAATTTATCAGACGTACAAGTCTTCTTCTCTGTATCATCTGGATCATCATCGAGTCTTCGTCATCTTCACCTTTAAGTTATCTCCATATTTAAGTCATCTTCATCTTCAAGTCATCTTCATCATCGGATCTGGATCATCACTCGATATGGATCATCATCATTGGATCTGGATCATCACTCTATCTGGATCATTATCACTGGATCTAGATCATCTTCACTGGATCTAGATCATCATTCGATTTGGATCATCTCTGGTTCTAGAACATCTCTACTGGATCATCAACATGGGTGCTATCTCTTGATTCTTCTCGTGACAGGAAGTTCTATAGAGCCAGCCCTTTTTCATGCTAGATGTAGGCCTAGCCACCATGTAGGTCTTCTTCAACACTTATATCTGACACTTAAGTCAGAATGTCCCACCCAACACTTACATCTAATCATGTAGGAACTAATCCTATAATCATATCAGAAAGGTAACACCCAACACTCACATCTGACCATGTGGTAACATAGCCCACAACCCTATCAGAAAGGCCCAACACTTACATCTAATCAACCAATGATCGAAGAAAGGCCAAGCGTTTACACTTGGCCATGCGAGGAACCAATCCTCCATGCCAAAAGGCTCCTGCACTTACATCTGATCAACCAATGATCGAAGAAAGGCACTGCACTTACATTTGATCAACCAATGATCGAAGAAAGGCACAACACTTATATCTGATCAACCAATGATCAAAGACAGGCTCAGCACTTATATCTGATCAACTAAGGATCGAAGAAAGGCTCTGCACTTACATTCGACACATATGAGGAACCAATCCAACAAGTATGTTAGAAAAGGAGTGCACTCACATTTGATCCTGTAAGAACCAATCCTATAGCCATATCAGAATGGCCCCCAGTCCTAGACTGAGCTACCTAGTAACTGACCAAGTGCCTCCATTCTCTAGGAAAATGGAAGTTGCCGTTACATCTGTCCTAATCAACAGAATGGCCAGCACTCATATCTAACATGGAAGGAACCAATCCTTTCATCATGACAGAATGGCTCAGCCCTTATATATGACCTACTTGTCAGAATGGCTATGGATCTAAGCACTGATATATGACATGGAAGGAACCAATCCTCTCACCATGATAGAATGGCTCAGCCCTTACATCTGACCATGGAAGGAACCAATCCTCTCACCATGTCAGAATGGCTATGGGTCTCATCACTTTCCCTTGGAGGAAACCTCAATTTGGAGAACACCAAGCTTATCCCTAAAGTACTCGAACTTCACCCTAGCCAATGGCTTCGTCAATACATCAACTATCTGTTCCTCCGTCGCAACACACTGGAGCTTCATCTCTCCCTTCTACACCATATCCCTGATATAGTGATACTTGATCTCGATAGGCTTTGAATTGTCATGGAACACTGGATTCTTTGACAACTTCACGCAACTCTAGTTGTCATAATGTATACAAGTAGCATCCATTTGGACATCAAATAAATTAGACAGTAGCTTCCGCAGCCATACTGCCTCACAACTAGCTGAACAAGATGTGACATACTATGCTTCAGCTGTACTTAGTGCCACATAGGATTTATTCCTGCTAATCCAAGAGAGAACACCTAATCCCATACTAAAGCAACAACCTGAAGTGCTTTTCCTATCCTGCCCAATCTGAATTAACATAACCCTCCAGGTTAATCTTCTGATTCACCTTGTACTTGAGCCCATAATCAACTGTACCTTTTAGGTACCTCACAGCATGCTTTTCAACCATTAGGTGAACATGTCTCAATGTGTTCATAGCAAAGCGAATATCTGGTCTTGTATTCGTCAGGTACATCAAGGAACCAATCATCTAATGATACATTGTAGCATCAACCGTCTCTAGTGAAGCAACACTAAATAGCTTTAGGTTCGATGCCATAGGTGTGGCCATGGCCTTACAGTCCATCATCCTAAACCTCTTTAGGATATCTACTACATACTTCCCTTGTCCACACCTCCATGCCTAGAACGTAGTGCATCGACACATAATAGGAGAATCACTGGTCTTTTTCCTTCAACCTTGAAGCAAAGGTTGGAATCCACTTTCCTCTCAGTAAAGCCTAGAATCATCAGTAATCTATCCATCCTATCATACCATGTTGAACCTTAGGATATTCTGCAGTCACTCCCTCTGAAGCATCATACTCCCTCTTTCTTCTGTACTCTATGCACTAAAACATTTTGTACTGGAGTGATACTGGATACCAAGATCCTCTATCTTGAACTTTTTCAAAAGTTATTTTCGCACCCATCTGTGAGCTTGTCATCCTCTATCAACCTTGTAGCATAGGTTCAAATCATCATCAAGATCATCATGTATGTGTTATCCCATGGGTGTCTTCTGAACTCGTACAAGTCCTTCTTTCATTTGCACACATGATTCTGCCTATCATGTGTCTCAACTCCCACTGGCTGCAAATGTCTCTTCAAATCTTGCCTTGTATCCTACGAACAGTTTCCATCTACTGCATGATGGAACTACGAACTTCCCTTCATGTATCGATACTACATCCTAGACATCATTCTTCTTGAACTAGTCTTCCCTTTCTTCTTGGAAGGTTTTGCATCAATGACGTCGCTGCATTCGTCATATTATTTTTCATCTTGAACTATCGTTACTTGTTCTTCGGAACAAGTCTCATTCTTCTTTTCTTGTAGGCGATTATGTATGCATTCTTTCCTACAAGTCAAATTCATTTGCATGGTTAGAGACATTTCATAAGGAATATTCATAATGGAAAATTCTTATGCATAAATATATGATCATGCAACTACTTTAGCCAATACAACATTCATCCATATCTCACGGAAACTTTTCTAGATTCCTTCCATCTCTACCAGGACAACATTGAGATTGTGCCCTAATCCAATATGTCAGCAAAGAGGTTTCATTCTAGATAAGTAGCAATGGAGAGTTGTATAGCTCCATGAGCTACTTACCCATCACATGCATATTAGTAGTATACTATCATTAATGCAAACATTCTATCATGCATAATACATTAACTGAATATAAACAAATGAATAACAAAACAATATCATGAAATGACAATTGAATACTTATCTTTATTTGTTTCATGGGTCGACTCCTTCTTGATCCTTCGGCTTCATCGTCTTCTTCATTCATAATAGCATCATTTCTTATCCAAATGATAAAGTGGATAAGAGGTTCTTCAAGAGTTGAGTTCTTCATATTCCTCATCGCTTGAGGGATCTTCTTTGAATGGTGAGATTTTGATCTTTAGTTGCTCCCATCTTCTTTTCTCTTATTATTAGTTGAGCTTCTTCTTGTGTGTGCTCTTCCCAAAGTCTATTGAAAGTAATCACTTCCTTCTGGCACACATTCCTTGAATGAATGAATCCCATGATCTTGGGAGGCCATTCAAGGTGGCTATCACCACTTTTGCATTCTTCACTTCTTCTTCTACTATTTCAAGTTGTTCTCTGATTTGAGAGACCCCCGTAAACTATGACTGTATGGTCTCTGCATTCTGGATCTCACATTCTTCAACTATTTTCTCAAAGTCATATTCCGATGTATGTTCTTCCCTTCAAATAGCTTGTTCAAGGAATCAAACATATTCGGTGTCTTTAGGCGAGACACTTGTGGTACAAGTTGATCCATGACTAAATCAGCAATGATCTTCTTGGCCTTGGCCAAGTTCTTCTTGTGAAAGGCTTTCAGCCTCATCTCCCTCTGGAACTGGAACCTCTCTACTCATGTAGGTGTCCAATTCATTTTCTTCAGAGAGATCAAATACTTCCATGCTTGGAAGTTTTCAACTTCACCAAGATTATCACCAAGCTTATGTGATAGATCACTTTGAAATGAGAATCTCAAATGCAAATAGCAAAAGAACAGATCTTACCAATTTGAGATGTCCGTCCTAGTTCCAGAGCTGGATGATCTAGGGTTTGTCAGAGAAACCCTAATTTTCAAAACTTGGAATCTTTCATATATGATTGGTTAGAAATATATATCTCTTCAAGGCAAGCTATCCAATGTACTCCTTTTCTGAAAACAGTGGAGGCAAGCTCCCGGAACAGGAAGCCCTAGTTTTCCAAATTCTTCTATAGAAATGCCTGTTACTGTTTCTGCAGTATCTCCAAAATTGCTACTCCTATGTGTCTAAAAATTTGCACTGAGGTAACCTCACATGTCCCTGTTCTAAAACCATAGGTTTCATCAGATTTTGTTTCACCAATTGGGACTTATGATCATTTTCCCAAGGTGACCTGTTACAGAACTGTTCAGAACAGTGAAGTTGTACAGACTTCCACATGTCATTGGTTCATCTTCTGTGTCTAAAATTTTGATCAAAGAAATTACAGTCCGTGCCCTTTCTGGAAAATCTTCAAAAATATCATTTGGAACTTTGTATCCCAAGATATAGAAATTATCCCTAGGTGTCCTGTTTAAGGATGAATCCTCGAAGAGGTTGGAACCCTAACTTGGAGGGATCATATCTCCCAAAATATAGCGAATATGAGGATGAATTTTAGATAGTGTAAATCAGGATTGTATATTCATCCTCTGTAAGTTTCAGCACCTGAGCCTTTGCCAATATTGGGATATAGCGAATGTACCAAAACTTACCAGTTTTAGTATTTAGGGTTTTTCTAGCTCGGGGTCAAACTAGGGTTTGACTTTCCTGGAGTTTCACCCAACCAAAAATCTTGATCTAGGTCTCTAAAATTCGATTTTGATGGGGATAGTAATCCTATGCTGGGCTCATTCAAAAATTCTTATTCTGTAGAAAGCCCTAATTTTCTGTACCGAAACTGAAAATGCTCGGAATCGAATTCCGCTTCGACAGAAAGATGTGCCCTTCAATGGAGAGTCATCCTAGCATACTTTTGCTATTAGATTGTGGAGAGAGACCCAAAAAGTAAGAATCCCTTGCTTCTACAGCTGCACAATGTCTTCTTCTTAGGTTAGCTCTGATGCCATGTTATATGTTTATCATTCAAGCTACCATTATGAGCTTAGGATCTTTAACTAAGAGAATAACATGCACAGCAATAAAATACAAGCATAACACAAGAGACAAGAGACACAAAGACTTTTATTTGGGGAAACCATAAAGGATAAAACTCTACAACTTCCTTAGAGATAGAATTAGCACCAAAAGTAAAACCCAAAAACATAAAGATGATCTCCTGACAGCAGCAGTCTCTCTCTTGTCCCATAAACTTCTCCTCTCACTCATATGCCCCAATGAGTGAGTGTGTGTGATAAATAGAGAGGCTCACTCTTTATTTATATTCTTTCATTCACTTGAAACCCACTCCAACATGTCGGCCTCACTTACCAATTACTTACTAGAGCTGACATCTCTAGTAGTGTCTAATAACCCTAGTGCCCCACAACTTGTGGGGACTTTTCCTCCTCCGACCAACAAGGAGGTTTATCCTTAACACAATGGTGGGGACTATTTCCCCAACTTACAATGAATCACCTAGGGTCAACATCTCTAGGATAGTATAATAACCCTAGGGCCCCACAACTGTGGGGACTTTAACCCTTGACCAATAGGAGGGTTACCCATAATTACTTGACATGACTTTTATATTATAGAAACTTCTCGATAGGAACATCAGGGTATGACATGACTCAAGTACATTACAAATACATCCCTGAATAAATATTGGGTTACAATACATAAGAAATAAGGATGAATACATTCTGAAGTTACAATTACATCAACACAAAGATCCAAATGAAATTTATCAAGATGTTACAGATAGGGCATGGACGGTACTTTCTTTGGTAAAATTTTCATGCCCAGAAGGTGAAAAAGTGACACATGGAAGTCCGTACAACTTCACTATGCTGAAAAAACATGAAAAAATTCACCTTGGGAAAATGCTCATAAGTCCCTATTGGTGAAACCAATTCTAGTAAAACCTGTGGTGTTGGAAATAGGACAGATGAGGGTACCTTAGTACGAAATTTCAGACACAAAGAAGTAGTAATGTTGGAGATACTGTAGAAACAATATTAGGAATTTTTGCAGAAGAAATTGGTAAACTAAGGCTTCCTGTTCCAGGAGCTTCCCTTCACTGTTTTCAAAAAAGGAGTACATTGGACAACTCATTTTGAAGAGTTCTATCTTTCGATCCAATCATATCTGAAAGGTTCCAAGTTTTGAAAATTAGGGTTTCTTTGGCAAACCCTTTATTTGCCAGCTCTATAACCAGGACAGACAACTAAAATCGGTAAGATCTAATCTTTTGTTATTTACATTTGAGGTTCTCATTTCTAAATGACTAGTCACACCATCTTGATGACAAGCTTGGTGAAACTGACAAATTCCAAGCATGGACTCTATTGGATATCTCTAGTTCTTGAAGAAAATGAATTGGACACCTACGTAAGTGGAGAGGTTCTAGTTCTAGAGGGAGATGGGGCTAAAATCCTTACACAAGAAGAACTTGGTCAAGGCCAAGAATATCATTACTGATTCAATCATGAATCACCTTATACCACAAGTGTCTTCTCTAAAGACACCAAAAGAGATGTTCGATTCCTTGACCAAGATATTTGAAGGGAAGAACATAAATCAGAAGATGACTTTGAGAAAACAGTTGAAGAATATGAAGATCCAGAATGCAAAGACCATGCAGTCATACTTTACAAGGGTATCTAAAATAAAAGAACAGCTTGAAGCAGGAGAACAAGAAGTGGAGAATGAAGAAGTTGTGATAATCACCTTGAATGACCTACCATGATCATGGGATTCATTCATTTAAGGAATGTGTGCCAGAAGGAAGTGATTACTTTCAGCAGACTCTGGGAAGAGTACACACAAGATGAAGCTGGACTCATAATAAGAGAAGATAATATGGGAGCAACTGAAGATCAAGCTCTCACCATCCAAATAAGATCCCTCAAGTGATGAGGAATACGAAGGACTCAACTCTTAAAGAAACTCTTATCCATCTTATCATTTGGATAAGAAATGATGAATGAAGAAGATGATGAAGATGAAGGCTTAAGAAGGAGTCTACCCATGAAACAAATAAAGATAAGTATTCAATTGTCATTTCATGATATTATTTTGTTATGCATTTGTTTATATTCAGTTGATGTGTTATGCATGATAGAATGTTTGCATTAATGACAGTATACTACTAATATGCATGTGATAGGTAAGTATCCCATCGTGCTATACAACTCTCCATTGCTACTTATCTAGAATGAAACCTCTTTGATGACATATTCGATTACCGCACAATCTCAATGTTGTCCTAGTAGAGATGGAAGGCATCTAGAAAGTTTTCGTAAGATATGGATGAATGTTGTATTGGCTAAAATAGTTGCATGATTATATCTTAATGAAAAATAATTTTTCATTATGAGCATACCTTATGAAATGCTTCTAACCATACAACTAATGCATTTGACTTGTAGGAAAGATTTTGTACAATCACCTACAAGAAAAGAAGGATGAGACTTGTTCTGAAGAACAACTGACGACATTTCAAGAAAGAATCCAAGATGAATAATAATATGACGATACTTTCAAATAAAGAAGAAATCTCAGACACGGTGTAGTTATGCGACACTGTTGAGCAACATCATTGATGCAGAGCCTTCTAGATATGAAGAAGTAGCCAAGAAGAAAGGGAAGGAGAGTACCCGTTCAAGAAGAATGATGTCTAGGATGTGGCATCGAGACATGAAGGGAAGTCCGTAGTATCTTCAATATGGATATACAATATCCAGCATGCAGTAGATGAAAACATTGTGGGATACAAGGCAGGATTTGTAGCACGAGGATTCTCATGGAAAGAAGGCATATATTAGGAAGAGACATTTGCATCAAGTGGGAGTTGAGGCACATGACAGGTAGACTCATGTGTGCAAATTAAAGAAGACCTTGTACAAGCTTAGAAGACACCCATGGGATAACACATACATGAGGAGCTTGATGAAGATATTAACCTTTTCTACAAGGTTGAAGATGAAAGCCTATAGAGGATGACAATCTCACAGATGGGTGAGAGAAGAACATTTTCAAGATAGAGGATCTTGGTATCCAGTGACCCTAGATGGATACATAGAATAATAGTAGTAGAGGAAGCTACTCATCACTCCAGTACAGGATACATAGAGTACGAAAGTCAGAGGGAGAATAATGCTCTGCTTTAGAGGGAGTGATTGCAGAAGATCTTGAGGTTCGACATGGTACAACATGATGGACAAATTAATGATAACTCTAGGATTTACCTTTGCTTCAAGGTTGAAGGTTGAAGACTAGTGATGCTCCTGTTATATGTCGATGACTTGTTCCTGATAGGAAAAGAGGAACTCGTTAGAGATGCAAGAAGGAGACCTTCTTTCGAGTTCAATATGAATAACTTGGTGATGATGCACTACTTTCTAGGCATGGAGGTGTGGCATAATGTGGATGGAATATCCCTAGGACAAGGGAAGTATGCAGTAGAGATCCTGAAGTGGTTCAGGATGATGGAATGTAAGGCCATTATCACACCTATGGCATCGAACCTAAAGCTATTGTGTGTTGCTTCATCAGAATCAGTTGATTCCATGATGTATCTTCAAATGATTTGTTCCTTGATGTACCTAATGAATACGAGACCATATATTTTCTTTGCTGTGAACACATTGAGATACCTGAAGGGTACAGTTTAGTATGGACTCAAGTATGATACGAATATGAAGATTAACTTGGAGGGTTATGTGGATTCGGATTGGGTAGGCAGTCCCATTGATAAGAAGATCACTTCGGGATGCTGCTTCAATATGAGATCAGAGATTATCAGTAAAGCTCCTATATGTGATCCATATCGAGATCTCTCGAAAGAGGGAGTTCTAGCATAGACGGTGAGACAGGTTGTCTGAGCAAAAAAAACCTAGAGAAGCTCGTAGGTGGCTCAAACGTAAACGGTCTTGTAGGTTGTCCTCGGATGTAATAGGTCCTGGTGAAGATTGCAGGTTATCCTTGGATGTAATCAGACCTGATGTGATTCTATGTTAAAAATGGCCAGAGCGAAGTTTGAGTACTTCAAGGAGAATCTTGGTGTTCTCCATATCGAGGTTCCTTCCAAGAGGAAGTGATGAGTCCATGATCCCTTCTGACATGGGGGTAGGATTGGTTCCTCCCATGGTCAGATGTAAGTGTTGTTCCCTTCTGACATGGTGGTAGGATTGGTTACTTCCATGGTCTGATATAAGAGCTATGTCTTTCTGACATGATGACATGATTGGTTCCTTCCATGGTTAGATAGATGAGATGATGACACATCCAGTATGAAAAAGGATGGACATAGTGTAGATGTCACATCCAGTATGAAAAAGGAATGGCTCTGTGATGACACATCCAGTATGAAAAAGGACTGGCTCTATGTAGATACCACATCTAGTATGAAAAAGGACTGGCTCTATGATGCCACATCTAGTATGAAAAAGGGTTGGCTCTATGATAACACATCCAGTATGAAAAAGGACTGGCTCTATGTAGATGCCACATCTAGTATGAAAAAGGACTGGCTATGTGATTCCACATCCAGTATGAAAAAGGGCTAGCTTTGTGATGACACATCCAATATGAAAAAGGACTGGCTCTGTGTAGATGCCACATCTAGTATGAAAAAGGATTCGCTCTATGATGCCACATCCAGCATGAAAAAGGGCTGGCTCTATGATGACACGTCAACTACTACATCCAGTATGAAAAAGGACTGGCTCTGTGATGCCACATCCAGCATGAAAAAGGGTTGGCTCTGTGATGACACATCAAGTATGAAAAAGGACTAGCTCTATGCAGATGCCACATCCAGTATGAAAAAGGACTGGCTTTGTAATGCCACATCCAGTATGAAAAAGGACTAGCTCTATGATGACACATCCAGTATGAAAAAGGATTGGCTCTATATTGGTGCCACCTCCAGCATGGAAAAGGGTTGGCTCTGTAATGACACATCCAGCATGAAAAAAGGCTGTCTTTGTCAATAAAGACCTACATGGAGGCTAGGCCTACACCCAGCATGAAAAAGGGCTGGCTCTATAGAACTTCATGTGATGAGTAGAATTGAGAGATAACACCAGTGATGATGACCCAGTGATGATCCAACAGTGATGATCCAGTGATGATCCAGACTTGATGATGATCCAGTGATGATCTAGTGATGCTCTAGATCAAGTAATGATACAGACTTGATGATGATCCAATGATGAATATGACTTGAAGATGAAGATGACTTGATGATGATCCAGATGATACAAAGAAGAAGACTTGTGCTGATAAATTATGTCGAGATAATACCTTCCTAGTTAAGAGGGAGTGTTGATGTATTTGTAACTTCGGAATGTATTAATTTGTATATCTTATGTATTATACCTCGATGTTCCTATCGGGAAGTATCTGTAATGTAAACAAGTAATGTAAAGTCATTGAGGTTAACCCTCCATTGTAAGTCGGGGAAATAGTCCCCACAATTGAGTTAAGGTTAACCCTCCTTATTGATCGGAGGGCAAAGTCCCCATAGTTGTGGGGCACTAGGGTTATTAGACTGTCCTAGAGAAGTAGACCCTGGTAAGTAATTGTTAAGTGAGGCCAACTTGTTGGAGTGGACATTAAGTGAACTATTGAATATAAATAGAGAGTGAGCCTTTCTATTTATCACACACACTCACTCACTGGGGTGCATGAGTGAGAGAGAGAGAATAGCTGTTGGATATCATATTTTCTGTCTTTGGGTTTTACTGCTACCATTGGTGCTCATTATATCTCTGAGGAACTTGCGGGGTTTTCTCCTTTATGGTTTCCCTGAGGAAAATTCTTTGTGTCTCTTGTCTCTTGTGATTTTTGCTCTGCATGTTATTCTCTTAGATAAGATCCTAGATCATATTGCTTAAATGATAAAAATCTAACATGGATCAATAAATTGATGGTTTGAGAAGACAAAGAACTTTGGACTAAGGAGATGAAAGAAAATTCAAACCATAGGATCTTGTTCCTGAATGCGTGGTTGCTTAGTGCTTGAAGATACTAAGCATGAGGTAGAGCTTCTCATTCTGTACAATTGAGGTATCACATTGGTATATATATCCTTTAATATGTACATCGTTATAATTTCAATCATTGTCTGGAAATTTGATTTAATATGTTGCATTTGATGGACTAATGAATTGGTTCATCGATTGATTGAACCCAGAGATGTATTCAGAGGGGCCAATCAAACTCTGATATCAAATCTAGTATGCATATTTAGTTATGTGTTGAATTATTTGATTCCTAACATGATATGATTTATATGTGAAATAATTGACAATATCTCATTTTAACTATGGGAATTTTCAAAAATCAATTAATCATACAGAATGAATTAATAGGTGAATTAATTACTTGCTTTCATTTACAGATAATTTTGGTATCATATCCTCAATATCAGTAGGTTGTGATAGAAGAGCATCCATTTGCATGAGGTGGTTGTGGTTTGATGAAGATTGGTGGCATAAGGAAAACCAAAGGTCTATGCATTCACATGGAAGTTCCATCATTGTTAATTATGCGTTGGAAAGATGTCATAGCTATTTTTGAGGAGATCATTGTTTGAAGGGGACAAGTTTCCAAGGAGAGTAAATCTGCATCTGTGATTTTAATGCAATTTTGTAATTTATCGAGAGAAATGGACAAGATTCCATAATTGGTAGAATTTCCCCTATGGACCTACTACAGGAGTATCAAGGATGTTTACGGTGACAACATTGAAATCCATATTGACAAATTGATCCATGCATAACATGTATATTTCTCTTTAACTGTTGAGTTTTTTTCTAAATCCTATATGGTTTTGTGTGAAAGGTGGAGCAGAGGTACATACTTTCATACCCTAAATTGGGTCATTTAGTCATGAGTACACTTTTTCATGGCTAACGAATTAGTGTGATCCACTCTTTTTTATCCTAAGGGCATGACTGTGAAAGAATTGTAGAATATACAACTACGATTTGTATAACAAATGTTTTTCCATAGTGTTAATGTTTCGATGTAAAACATAAGTGCATAATATGTTAATTTTATACAAATATATGGTGGAAAAAATATATAAAGGAAAATAGTTAAAAAGTATATGTGTTGGATTGAGGATCAGTTCAAAGCTTAGGCACTCTGCACTTTGCCATTTGAATTATGATAATGGTAACATTGCTCCCTATACTTGTTTTGAGATTTTAAATGTTTCCTTAAAACTTCATCTAATTGTCATTTGGCTTGGAAACATTGTAAAGGATTTGTTAGCCACTCTTAGAATTGATGAGAGTGAGATACATTATTATTCCTTACCCTTGTTAAAAATTGTAATTGGGTGCATGATCGGTTGTACCTGACACCTATCCATTTGGAATTATAGATGTTTCAAGTTATTGTACAAAGGGTTAACATATTTGTGTTAGATTCTTCTATTTTGGAAGTACATGTGTCTTGATTGCAGAAGAACACTATGGACAAAGCATCAAATTATCAATCATGGATTCATGAACTTGAAGAAATAAATAAGATAATTCAGACAAAAATGGTGAATTGAGGAGATTGTGGTGGAAATAAGAGGAAGAGAAGCATGGAATACAAAACAAATTTCAAGACCTTCAAGAGAGATTTCAAGCAATGCAACTTAAACTGCAAACTAAAGATGAGATGTTGGGAAGGTTCCAAAACAATGATGAATTTAAGAAGAATGAAGAATCTACTTTGCAAAAGGGACATACTTCTACCAAAGATGTAGAAACCCAAACTAAGGTATGTGTTGAATATGTTTCATCATATTCTTATTCATCTCATCTTGATGGAAACCCAAGTATTGGGGAGAAAACCACAAAATATGTTGTTTCTAACATAGATATTACATTCAATGTGTTTACCAGTACCAACTAGAACGAAGCTCCAAATCCCTGATTTTCTAGCACCAACTAGAAGGAGGCTCCAACCCCCTAGTTTATTGGCTCCAATTGAAAGGACGCTACAATCCCCTAAGGTCACAAGATCCAAATTGTAGAGTGGAATCTAATCCTCAGTGAGCACCAACTCACAATTCTCAAGCACCAACCTGAAGGAGACTACAATATCCTATCCTTTCCCCATACTACCACCCTGATATGAATAGAAAAAACAATCTTTAATGATCATTGTATCATTATCTATGACATCTTGTATTGGTATCTTTGTCCCTGCACTGGTATTATTGTCCTTGTTCCTGTATCACTGTCCCTGCTCCTGTATCATTGTCTCGTTCAGTCTGTATCACTATATCACTGCCTCTATTAACCTATCACAATCGCTATATCTATCACAATGCCGCAATCATTTTATCTCTATCTAAATGACACAATCATTGCCTCTGTCACAATGCCACTATAAATGTCACAATGCCACAATCATTGTCACACTGTCTCAATATCTGTGACACTATATCAACTTGTACATGCCTCAAGTATATACCCATAAACAATCATCCATCAATTTCATTTGGATCCTCAACTTTTACATCATATACATTTCCAAAACAATGAACATTCTAGGAGATGATCCATATGCCACAACATAATCTTGGACTATGCCAAGATCATCACTATTATGTATGCCAAGACTATCATACAATATGTACAGACAATCACCATGATCTATACAAACAAATCACCAATATCTATGCCATGATCATCATAAATTGTGCACCAACATCTATGCCAATATCACCATCAAGTATGCCAAGAGATAAGTACAAGAACATGTACAAAATTCATAAATTTTCAAGGTAACAAGATGGACCCTAGTCCATGAGAGGCATGACCATCACAAGAGAGACCCATGTACAAGAACCATACCTGATCTATGCCAAATGACCATCATCATATATCATGAATTCAAATAGATATACCAAGAGAGAGACTCACATACCAATATACAAGATGAGCTCTATCCATGAAAGACATGTTCCATCACAAGAAAAACCCACAAGCATGAACCATACTTTTTCCAAGATCACAAGATGAAGAGACAATATAGAAGCCAAAAGAGTATCTACATAGATTCATCACATATCTGTTGCAACCATATTTCTAGAAAGCCAATAATTTTGTAATTATGATACCATATGAGAAATTTATGCCATTTTTAGTGAATCTCCTCAATCTTCAAAGATGCCCAGAAATTGCTCCAAAAAGTTTCACACTTTTTCTCCAAAGATGAACAATATAAAGAGGGATTTGATAGATGGTCAAATGATTTCTTTTCTATTTATACATTTCAACATGATCTATTATCTTATTTATTGTTCCTTAAACTTGTCCTTAATTTGTGGATCTCCATATTTTAAGTTGGTCTCAAGTGTTAGTACCCCACCTCAAGAGTTTGTCATAACACTTCATTCCAAAAATTCAATATCAATCCATATCTTCTCCAAATTGGGGCCTAGGGGTTGACCACATTATCATACTTGGTGGGTATTCCATTATTTCTTGTTGAGATCCTTTCCACTTCAAGTGGTCTAATGGGCCAAAGTACCACAACTTTTTGGGTCAAGTGGACCAAGCATTATTGTTTTGGGGTTATTTCAAGATTCACTCCAACTTGCTTCAAACCAATTTTCAAGACTCTTTTATGGATTTCTCCACCATGGATCATGTAACCCAAAATAATGGGAAATTGGACCAAACACCATTTTTTATGGGCTTCTTAACCTTTTATTTCGACATTTCCTTGTGGAACAATCTTTATTACTTCAGGGGATACTTCTCATAGTCATATGGACCAATCCTTCTGGTCATGTAGACCAAACACCACTACTATTAGGGTTATGTGGACCCATCATCATTATTTTGGGATACCTTTCACATTTTATCCCAACATTCTTTACACGAACCTTAGGGTCTCTCTAGGGCCTTCTCCAACATGGGTTATGTGACCCCACCCACATGGTCATGTGGACCCAACAACACTATTTTAGGAATTTATTCACATTTCTTACTGACAATGCTTAGGAACAAATTTATGAACTTTCTTACACTTCTTATCATCATGGTCATGTCACCCAACATAATTTATTTAGGAAATTCCTCTCACTTCTATAGGAAATTTTAGGGACTTCTTTACACTCCACATCATTATCATCATTAGAGGATAATCGAGGGGATTTTTACCATTTATGTAAAATCAAAGTGTCTTCCTGTGAGGTCCATGTGCAATTGCTATGCCATAGGGGGGCCTCTTTGGGTTTATATACACTTGTGATTAATGGACTCCTTCGGTTCTTCTATAGGGGATTCAAGGCTTCATTATACATTTCCAAACAATATATCTCTACTACAAAAACATCACCATTACCACCTTGACACCACATATATTTTCACCCTTTTGAAAACAATGACACGTTGTTTGACATCAATGACAACTTCTTTCAACACATATCCATGTAATTTTTGTGAATTGACTAACCACTATGTAGCCAAGTGTTGGAAGAGAGAAACTCTTTACAAGAAAGTTTTGTTTATTAGAAATGAGATGAAACATGAAGAACGTCATCCTTCACAACAAGGAAGTCACAAAACTTCTTCACTCATTATAAAATGAGTGGACATCAGGTAAATAAGTGTTGGAAACTACACCTAGAGATGTGTCCAAAGAAGCACAGAAATGTTATTCCTACCCTTTCAAAGAAATGGAGAAAAGTTGTGCAAGATCCCACAAGGAAAAACTGTAGATGATGGAAGAGTTGTTCATAATCCAACAACCCAAGAATCATTTCATGAAGAAGAACCTCCTAAGAAGGGAAATCCTTTATCCTAGTTTACTCAGAAATGGGTATCTTATTAACCAAGTTTATTGCTTTTGTTGTAAATTTTTCATGCTGCAAAATTTTGTAAATCACTTGTTGTGATCCCTATAAGGGTGAATTGTAAAAGTGATAGATGATCAGACATGTACAGTAAAGATTGTGTATGCCTTTGCAGATTCATAAATATATTGACGAGTCAAACTATGTATGTAAATTTTAATGGTCTAAACTTTTGGTGGTACAAAAGTTTTTTTTTGGTGGGGAGGTATGATCCAGGTGTATCCCCGAAGTGGCCAAAATTAAAAAATATTTAAATGTTTCCAAAAATCACACCATTGTATAGATCTCACTGAGATATTTCTGATGATACTTGTTTCGTCAAAAATAGATTTTGGATGCGAAATATATCGCGATATGAAGTTTCAGTAAAACATGCAAAGTAGTGCCATGTGGCACATCCATAGTGTGAGACGTGGAAAGTACAAGAATACCATACACTAAGGTGGAAACCATATATTGTGACACATGGATGCCTTTATAAAATGGAATATGAGTGGAAGTAACTTGGCATAGTGCCAACTTCCGACTTCTGAATCGGAACAGTCGGGAATCAGAAGTTGGAATGAAAATTACAGGAGTTGATATCATTGTTCAGACTTCTGACATATTACATTGGGTTCAGAATGTTAGTATAATCAACCCATAGTTAGCTACCTTAGACATTAATTAATCCATTTTTGTCTTATTTTCCTAGTTTCCAATATTCCACTCTATGCAAGTTGTCTTCCACATGTCCTAGAAGTCAAAATTGCTAAAACTGAATCATGGAGCACTTAGGAAACCTCCTGGAATCCATATTTAGCATATCTACTTTATTCCAGATCCTCCATAGTGCATGTCTGCTTTCTCTTCTTTATTGCCTGCTTTACTGAGTTTTATGGAAAAAGGGAAAGTAAGACTAGGTGCAGTTGACTTGTTTTTTTCCCTCATCATCCTCCATTATTTTCTACTAATAAAAGAATGTATGAGTTGTCTTTCCATCACCTATTATCTTTCCTATTTGACTTTGCAAATTCGTGAGCTCCTAGGCATATTTGGAAACTGCTTTATGCACCTATGGGGGATTTGACTAGATTTAGTAAGCCTTCTTTTGACTAT
This sequence comes from Pseudotsuga menziesii, assembly GCA_001517045.1. Classification (NCBI taxonomy): domain Eukaryota; kingdom Viridiplantae; phylum Streptophyta; class Pinopsida; order Pinales; family Pinaceae; genus Pseudotsuga; species Pseudotsuga menziesii. Next base: position 63,188 of record LPNX010688312.1, read on the forward strand.
TTCGAATGGCATCCTTATGCATTCAAATATATCATGTAATTATTTATTGTATAAGCCTATTACTTCACAAGGTTGGCTATTGTACACTTATTCAATACATATTAGTGTTATGCTCCAATTTCAGTCTCCTTTGTGTGTAAATTTGCATGTTTGATTAGTAATTTTGATAGTGCAATTGATATATCACCTGGGTTCAATTTACACATGGTATCAAAGCCTTTGTAGATTGATTTATCTCCTTCAATATTGCTATTGCAGGTTCGACATCTTGACTAGGAGCTATTCTGCTGACTGAAGGGACAATTTCTGAGCTATGGATCAATCTCAGAAGATCATCTTGACTCCATTTAATTTATTTGAATGGAAAGCAGAGATGGAGATATTGTTGAGATTGAAATCTCTCTACAGGGTGACTATGGCAACTGAATCAGAGCCCAATGTAGCTACAAAGAAAATTAAATGGCACAACAGGAGCGATGAGGCTTATGGTCTCTTGTGTCTGAGCATATCCATAGATCTCCTCTTCCATCTTGATGGATTGACATCACCAAATGAAGTATGGGAGAATATTGTAGAGATTTTTGGTAAGATAGATGAGATGAGAGGACATCAAATTGAGAATGAATTGATCTCCTTGAGTCCCAGCAGCTTTGAATCCCTGCAACTCTACTTTTCCAAGTTTAAAGCCCTTGTTTTGCAGCTAAAACAGTGTGGAATTGAAAAGAAGGAGGAGCAACTAGTTTTGGCCATACTCTTGAAGCTTGGCCCTGACTATTCAGTGTTTGTTTCAACCTTCCATGCCACCAAGTTGACAGCTCGAGCTTGGAAGATACCTTAGCTTGCAGAGTTAATGGAATCCCTCACACAAGAACAAGATAAACTGGTGATGATGGGCACCATCAAACCTTCCAAAGACCCAGCTCTGGTTGCTGGAGATTCAAGGGTGGATTCAAAAGGGAAGAAGAAAGCTAAGAAGCCACATGAGTAGAATAGAGACAAGAACAAGTCTCAAGAGGAGCCCCAAGGCTCCAAGAAGAAATTCCAGAAGAAGAAGAACAAAGGATAAATGAGCAAGTGCGCATACTGCAGTAAGGGATTTCATCCTGAAAGCTCCTACATGAAGAAGAAAATTTACATGTTGACCCAAATCCTAGTGAAGAATAACATCTCCCTTCTTGATAGATCAAAGAAGAGGGAAGGCAGATCAAATTCAGAAGATAGAGAGAGAGTTCATGCATTGGTTGCTGGCACATCAAGCTCACCTAGCTTCATCATAGACTCTGGAGCTTCAAGACATATGGTTTCGGCCAAGGAGGTATTCTCCTCTCTTGACATGTCTAAAGGTCCACCAATAGTGCTGGGAGATGACTCTCTCACTGACAGTTTGGGAAAAGGAAGGATTGATCTTGACCATGGTAAGTTCAACAATGTATTGTATGTTCTAGGTCTTGCCTCTAACCTCTTGCCAGTGTATCAGATGACCCACACAGGGTCTCCAAAGAAGGTCATATTCTCCCCTGATCATGTTGAGATCATGGAGATCTCGAGTGGTAAAGTCATTGCAAAAGGAGTTGTAGATCACACTTCGAAGGTATACTGGTTTTCACATTTTCTACCCTACTCAAACCCCTCTGCTCTTCTGATTCATGCTAATGAGGCAAGCAAGGTTTGGCATGAAATATTTGGCCATATTAAATATAAGTATATTTTTGATCTAAGTGAAAAAGAAATGGTCATAGGGTTACCAAAGATTAAGTTTTCCAAGGGAGTCTGTCAAGGTTGTGTCTTAGGAAAATACCCAGAGCATAAATTTGAGAGAGCTAGTCATGAGAGAACCTCTGCACCTCTTGAGTTGATCCATAGTGATGTTGCTGGTCCATTCCATCATATGTCAATGAGTCAGGACAAATATGCATTAAATTTCATAGATGACTTTTCCAGGTATGTTGGGTTTACTTCCTGAAGCACAAGTCTGAAGTTTTTGGCCTCTTCAAAGTCTTTAAGGCTTTGGTTGAAAACCAGTCTGGGAGGAAACTCAAGATCCTCAGATCTAACAATGGTGGTGAGTATGTCAAGTTTGATTTCATTCAATATTGTGAAGATGCAAGTATTTAGATGCAACATTCAATCCCTTACACACCATAGCAAAATGGTGTTGCTGAGAGAAAGAATAGATCATTGAAAGAGATGGCAACCTGTATGTTGGAGGCTAAGACTTTGCCACCAAAGTTTTGGGTCAAGGCTATAAAATTTGAATCTTATATCTAGAATAGGGTTCCTCATAAAAATCTTGATGGTATGACTCCTTTCGAAGCATGGAATGGGCACAAGCCAGATGTGATCCATTTCAGGATTTTTGGCTCAAGGGCTTGGGCTAGAATTCCAACAGAAAAGAGGAAGGCTTTGCAGCCCCAAAGCCAAGACTGTCTATTTGTTGGCTACTCTGAAGATTCAAAAGGGTACAAGATGATCAATTTGAGCACAAACAAAGCCTTCATTGAAAGGAGTGTTCAGTTCCAAGAAGAGCCTTTAACAACAATTGAAGTTGGAAAGTCTTCTTCACCACCAGAACCATTGAATGTAAGTGAAGAGACAAATGAGTTTGCTGATTCTGATATGTGTAATAATGATGATTTAATTTCAGATCCTAATAGTCCTACAAGACCAAAATAGGCATCAAAGACCATTCATGCAGCTAGGTAACTAGCTGGAAATCCTAGTGATCCTAGGAGGACTAGATCTCAGTTTGAGAGTGCCCTGAGCATGAAAGACCCTTTGTTTGTAGAGAAATTATATCTGATGGTTAAATCAGACCCACAGACATATGAAGATGCAGCACATTATCCAAGATGGAAAGTATTCATGAAAGAATAATTCAGCTCACTCCAAAAGAACAACACTTGGGAGCTGGTTGATCTTCCCCTAGGGAGGAAGCTAGTTCAATGTAAGTGGGTTTTCAAAACTAAGTTTGCTGCTGATGGTTCACATTTGAAATATAAGGCAATATTGGTATCCAAGGGCTACTCATAGGTACATGTTATTGACTACAATGAAACCTTTGCACCAGTGGCAAAGATGGACTCCATCAGGCTAGCCTTAGCCATTGCAGCTTCGAAGCAGTGGGAGGTAAATCACATGGATGTGAAGTGTGCTTTCCCAAATGGAGATCTTACTGAATAGATTTACATGAAGCAGCCTCAAGGGTTTGTTACTAATCCATATTTTGTGTGTAGGCTAAAGAAATCAATGTATGGGCTTAAGCAAGCCCCTAGGGCTTGGTATGCCAAGATAGATGGCTTTCTGCTGTCATTGAGTTTTGTTAGATGCAAGTCTGATCCAAATGTTTATTTGAAGCTGATTCATGGTTATTTGATGATTATTGTCTTGTATGTGGATGACCTTTTGATTATAGGAAGATCAAAGAAAGAAATTGCCTCCTTGAAGGATGCAATGAACCATGCATTTTCTATGACTAATTTGGGGTTGTTGAGCCAAATTTTGGGTCTCAAAATTGCTCAATCCCAACAGGGAATAAAATCACATCAATCCAAGTATGCTTTGGATCTGCTGAACAAGTTCAACATGAAATATTGCAAGCCAAGCAAGACTCCCTTAATTTCAGGATTTAAGCTTGAAGAAGTAGGTTCTTCTCCTATGGTAGATAGTACACTATATAGACAACTGATTGGGTGTTTGTTGTACCTTACACACACTTGACCTGATATTTCTTATGCAATAAGTGTGGCTTCAAGATACATGGATAGACCTCATGATATCCATTGGAGAGCAGCCAAAAGGATCCTTAACTTTGTTCAGGGAACAAGAACTCATGGGATCTTCTACAAAGCTAAATCTGATTGTGATTTGATTGGGTTTACTGACAGTGATTGGAAAGGTGACAACACAGATTGAAATTCAACATCATGATATGTGTTTATGCTTGCTGAATGACCAATCAACTGGTCAAGCAAGAAACAGAGTGCCATTGCACTCTCATCTACAAAAGCAGAGTACAAAGGAGTTGTAAATGCAACAACTCAATGTTTATGGTTATAGGGGTTACTTGGTGAGTGTGGCTTTGAATCAAAGTTCTCAACTATTATCTATTGTGATAATCAGAGCACCATTCAAATCTGCAATGATCCAGTTCAGAGATAGAGAACCAAACACATTGAGATCCATATGCGCTACATCAGACAGCTTATGCATGATGGCACTATTCACCTACTCTTCTGTGCATCTTCAAAACAAGTAGCTGACATCTTCACCAAAGTTTTTTGTGAGAAGACATTCAACAATATCAAATCACTACTGGGGATTGCTGTTCATGCTATGAAGCATGATTGATGACAATATTTTCAAATTTTGTTTTACTGTCCATGTTTAAGGGAGGATTTTCCCACTGGTTTTTTGTGTCTTTCCTTGGTTAAATGGACATGCAGAATATGTTAAGGGTGACTAAGCCTTGTTTCTAGTCCCTATAGTTTTTTGATATTTACTCATAAGTCAAGATTAAGGGGGGGTGTTAGAATAATCAACCCATAGTTAGCTACCTTAGACATTAATTAATCTATTTTTGTCTTATTTGCCTAGTTTCCAATATTCCACTCTATGCAAGTTGTCTTCCACATGTCCTAGAAGTCAAACTTGCTAAAACTGAGTCATGGAGCACTTGGGAAACCTCCTGGAATCCATATTTAGCATATCTGCTTTATTCTAGATCCTACCTAGCGCATGTCTGCTTTTTCTGCTTTATTGCCTACTTTACTGAGTTTTATGGCAAAAGGGAAAGTAATACTAGGTGCATGTATGAGTTGTCTTTCCATCACCTATTAGCTTGCCTACTTGACTTTGCCAATTCGTGAGCTCCTAGGAAGATTTGGAAACTGCTTTATGCACCTATGGGGGATTTGACTAGATTTAGTAAGCCTGCTTTTGACTATTTCGAATGGCATCCTTATGCATTCAAATCTCTCATGTAATTATTTATTGTAGCAGCCTATGACTTCACAATGTTGGCTATTTTACACTTATTCAATACAGATTAGTGTTATGCTCCAATTTCAGTCTCCTTTGTGTGTAAATTTGCATGTTTGATTAGTAATTTTGTGAGTGCAATTGATCTATCACCTGGGTTCAATTTCCACATGGAATAGTCAGAGTTAGAATGTTTATTATGGAAGTTGTGATGTCTATTATGAATTTTGACTTTTGACACCAGGACAGTTGCAATAGTCAAATCATAAAATTCGAGGGTTGACACGATGGGACCATCCAAAAAGTCAACATCAGTTGGCATTGGAATGGTCGGGATCGCAGTGGAAGTTTGTATATCGACGATCTAGCTTTGACAATGATGTATTTAAATCAATGGTCTATAACAAATATGGGATTTATTCCTATAGATTTGGTTTTTAGCAAACAGTTCAAGATTTCTAGTTCCCTATTTGTAAATTTTTTCACCAAGATCATGCATTAAATATTGGATATTATCCTAAGTGATAGTTTGAGCATTAGATCAAATTTTCATACCCAATTGGGAACTTTGCTCACGGATCCAGACACCACCTACGGACCTTGAAAAAAGACCAATTGTACTATTTAATGTATAGTTTAGATGTGGTCTAAATGGGAATTTAATGGAAGTGAAGTCGTTTTGATAGAAGGTCAATAGATAGAGTAAATATATAAATGGATTAGTCAATTGATGGTCTGAGCAGACATAGAAATTTGGATCGAGGAGATGGAAGAAACTTCATATTGTAGGATCTTGTTCTTGACTATTTGGATATCCTGTGCTTAAAATTACTTCATATGAGATAGAGATTCTCATTCTGTATGATTGAGGTATCACATTGGTATATCTGTCATTTATGCACATAGTTAGAATTTAAGTTATTATCTGAAAATTTGATGTAAGTTGTTGCATTTGATGAACTAATGATCTGGTTCAATGATTGATTGATCCCAGCGATGTAGTAAGAGGGGTTTGATGAACTCTGGTATCAAATTTGGTCTACATATATGTTTATGTGTTGATTTTTTTAATTCTAGGCATGATATACTTTATATGTGAAATTATTGACAATATCTCATTTTAATTATGGCATTTTTGAGAAATTAATTAATCATCGAGAATGAATAATCTCGAATGACTTAATAAGTGAATTATTTGCTTGCCGTCATTTACAAATCAATTTGAGATCATGAGCTCTCCAAAGCACAATAAATATAAGCAAATCATTCCATATCAAGCATGTGCATTCACAAATATTGAATTTATGATGAAAACCTCAATAATTTACAAGAAAAATAATGCTCAACTAAGTTCTACCTCCATGACAACATAATAAATATATATAGAAAACATTATAAGAAAACACTATACCTCATCAATAAAAAGCACACCCAGAACAAGCTCTGCAAGTACTTCATTTATGTATCCATCAACCACCTGCCACAATGCAATGAAATCATATTGATTCAAGTGATAATCGTTTAGGTGAAAATGCATATGAATAAAATTTTAAAATACAGAATGGTGAGTGGATTAGTAATGACTACGTTTTTAATATGCACCACCTCCTTTCTCGAGTATATGATATATGCACCCAAATTGCTATGGTTATAACTTCAAATATCCTACACTTCAAATTAAAGTGAAATAATACAACCCTCTTCCCAATGACAAGCCACATTATCAAAATAAAGAAACAATTATTTAAGCGTAGAATTAGGTTGCATCAACATAAAATGAATTTCTTGTTTATGAAAACTAGAGGGAATTTGATAGTATTCTAGTTGGAATGCAAGTCTTAAATTCGAGTGTCAAGTATGAATTACTTAGAAGTGAACAACATAATTATATTGATCATGATAAATTTAATAGGCATATAATTTTGCTTGAAAAATTGCAATCATTATTTAATGCAAATGAGATATGAAGGTCATGCTCAATAACATTTCATCCATGATGAACATAAAACAATGTTATAATAAAAATATATACTATAGTCACCGAATTGGTATGATTGGAACCGACATAATCAAATTAATTCAACGTATATCTCATATATGTTATTGTGAGCATATAATCTTCTCAACTACAAGCTACATTATTAAAACAAGGCAACAATTCTTGAAGCATGGTATTATGTTAAATGAATGGAAAATTATTTTCTCGTTTATTATAGCAAGAAATAATCTACCACGAGTGTGTGACTTAGTGGAAAGTTTTGAGGTGATCAAACTTATATTAATACTAATACTTGAGTTAAAAATCTCCTCCCCCCAACTCGAGTAGGTGCATATGGGGCCAGATGCAAGTGCTAGGTGATTTTGATGGCATAGTGGCACAACCACTTAGCCAAAGGACAACTGTAAGTGGTACAAAATAAACATAGTCCATTTTCTACTATTCGCAATGACCTACATGTCTTCCTTTTGAGTATCAATTATGAATTATTAAGAAGTGAACAACATAATGATCAAAGTTATATGATGAAAAATGTGTTCATAGAATGTTAGATGATGATGATCTCACACTACGTAGATAATTGTATTTGATCCAATATTAATAAGCTAAGATACAAAAATATAGTAATTTAGGTTAAAATGGTCTAGACAATCATCACACTCTTTTTAAGATCTTGGAAAGCCAATATAAAATAATCATGAACATTATTATGGAGAATCAAAACACAAATGTTGTGTTAAAAAAATAAGACCGCAGAGAAATTACAACAAACAATAAACAAGATGCAAATATTAAAACACATTACAAGAGAGACACATATATAACGTGGTTCACCCAAGATAGGCTACGTCCACACATAAATTTTCAGTCCTTTATTATTATTCCATCTAAAAAATGAAGAGATACAACCTGTAGCAACCCCATTGCACTTCCTCTTCACTCTTTCATGGTTTCTCTCTCACAATCAAGAAATCTCTTTTGCACTGCTACAATACATTACACACTTGTATTACAATGCTTTCCTTTTATAAAGGGAATAACATGGGAAAATACCATGGGATACCCAAAACCATGGGCCAGTAAATCACCCATTATTGACCAAGTCATGGCTCTTAAATTACAACATTTTACAAGGTATGTTTTCCTAAATGTTTGCTATGGGGCTGTTTCCCTCTAACCCCCGCTAGCGGGGCGCCCCCAAAATAGTCGTCGCCCACCCTCGACACCCCTGATGACTATAGTGGCGGGGAAATACCCTCCCACATCCCTTGTCAGGTTCTAGGATCCAAACACGACTGAAATAACATCTCTTAATCAGGTAGATCAGGCTCCACAGCCAACATTTTGTGGATTGAATCTAAAGGAGATTTTTCTTCTCCTATGAATTATCAAACTTAAATTCGTGTGTGGTTGAGAATATGTATATGGAATAGTATTTTGAGTAAGATGGCTAAGATATTTTGTTCAACAACTTGAAAAATGGTTGTAAAGTGATAAAAGTATATAGTCCCTATGTAGATCAATGTAAGGAAACTGCAAAACCAAATATTAAAGCCACTAAGATAAAGAAAAATGGATCTTAGAAAATATGTAAGAATGCTTAGCGTGGGGTGTTGATAATTATTAATTATAAGAGTTAATCATAAAAGGGGATATTATATACATCGAACATACTAATAGGGAAACCAGATATTGTCATATAAAAAACTAAATATTTTTACTTCTAGACAACAAAAATATACAAGATTTGCCAAAGACTAAAATTTCACATGGATAGAAAGAATATTAGGAGCTAATTAACTAGATGATTACATAAAATTTGGTGGAACCAAAATTTCACAAGAGAAACTACATTGAATTTTGTCTCCACTCACTGAAAAAGTAAGGATTCAAATTGTTCATTGATGTTTTTGTAGCAACTTAAATATTCATTAGGTCACCAAAGTCCTTCACTAGATTTGTTTCCTACAAATGTTGGACAAATATACACAACATAACTTGGTTGTGAATCCTATCTAGGAAATATGACTTATGCAACCAAAACAAGAGAATTATGCATCCACATTCCAAAATAAAGAAAGATCTAGATGTTGAAAATATTCAAACCTCTAATAGAGCAGGTTCATAACAATAAATTTTTCCATTGGCCCATATCGCTGCACATGCCCCTAATAGATAGAGACATGTAAAATAGCATATTAGCTCCTACAATTATTTTCTTTGCATTTATAAAAATATTATAGAAAAACCAAATGCATATATTTCATAATGTTGAGTAGTGCTTGTATACTAGTTATATTCCATTTGGAACTTTTTGAATCGTACCTTTAGATTCAAGTAATCTAAGGATTCCTATTTATATATATGACCACAAACATTCTAATCGATGTTTACAAAGGAAATCAAGGAGTATAAACTACAACCTTGGTATCAAATAAAAGAAATAGAGGACTAGTCTTTATTGTATCCAAAGAGATGTCATTGTGATTTGTTGTTAGGAAAATGGTAATACATGTTGAAATAATGTAACTTCGAAGAATATTATACTTGTACTTTACATTATTAATATTCTTCCTTCTGGAGATGTCACTAATGTAAAAGTTCATGTAAAAGTCATGAGGTAAACCCTTCGTTGTAAGTCAGTTCAATAGTACCTAGAAAATAATGATATAATTATTATTGTGAGTTTACCGAGTTAGATCGTCCCTATCGGTTTGATAGGTTGTCCCAGTTAGCGCAAAATGTAAATTGGGAAATCAGTATAAATAGGGAGGTGCCCTCCCTCATTTATATTCACTCACTCACTCATGTATTGCGCAAGAGAGAGAAGGAAGGACATATAAGGAGGGGGACAAGTTTCTTTGGTGTTTTGGATCTTATGCGTGGGGGTTGGTATCTTTCTCTCTTATGAGACCTTGTTCTTTGTTCATTGAATTCTGGTAATCTATATTGAGGAATTTTTGCAGGGTTTTTCCCTTTTGGGTTTCCCAGGGTAAATTGTTGTGTACCTTGTGATTGTATTTCTTTCAGTGATCCTGTTTATGTTGTTATTTTGAAAATGTATTAAATGTTGATGAATTTAGGAATTAATCTATAGTAGCATATTAAAGTTAACATGGTGTCAAAGATATCCTGAAAAGAGAAGCTATCACTAGGTAAATATCTCTCTCCTTCTCTGGACAAGAAAATTAGGGTTTTCTACTAAAGAATAATTTTTTAGTGCAAGTGACATAGGGAAGTGTGCCCCTCCCAAGCGTATATTTTGGAACCAAGATTGAAGTTTTTTAGTGGGAAGATCCTCTACAAATTCAAGCCCTAGTTTCTATTAGAACTAGAAAAGCAGAAAACCAGAAATCCAAAACCAGAACCAAAAACTACAGTCCAGAATTTTGCAAGTCCAGTTTCAAGGGTTAGTATTTGGATTCTTTAGAAACTGATTGTACTAGCATACTCACCTCAATTAAGAACATATTTTGGTCAGTATAGTTTTCATTTTCTAAGAAATTTCAATTTTTGTCATTTTCTGTTCACCAGGACAAGATGTCTCCAAGAACTAAGATTGATGACAAGTTGGAAGGCATAGGAAACTTACGTGCTTGGAAATAAATAATAGAGCTCATTCTAGAAGAGAATGATCTTGAAATTTTTTATCAAGTAAGTTTTGTTGGAGCTTGAAGAAGACGAAGCAAAGGAAAACTACAAGAAATACATGAGTAGAGCCAAGAGGATGATAGCATATTCTATCAAGGATCACTTTAATTCTCAAGTATCCTCCAAGGATAAACCTAGTGAGATGTTTGATTCCCTATCAAGAATGTATGAAGGAAAAAAACATCAATTGAAATATGAATTTGAAATCCCAACTCAAAAGTACAAAAATGAGAAAGGGCGAATCTATCTAAGAATACTTCACAAGAGCTTCTCAATTCAAAGAACAACTAGAAACAATTGAAGACAAGATCGATGAATATGAACTACTATTTACCACTCTCAATGGTCCTACTAGACCATGGGATTCCTACATCGAGACAATTTGTGCAAGGAAGTAAAGAATACAATTTGATATCCTATGGGAAGAATGTGTTCAAGAGTAAGCTAGAGTAGCAAACTGACAAACACGACTTAGAGATGATGAACATGCTCTAGCTATTTATACTAGAAGAAGAAAAAGAAAATATCATTTCAAGAAGGAAACTCATAAGGAGTATGTTGTAATCTCATAGATCACATAAGGTTACCAATAATACATACTAAAACATGCATACATCACAGAGACAAGAGATAAGAACAAGTAGATAGAATAACAAATTATATTAACAAGAAAGGGTCCATACAATATTGAGAACTGAACTGAGTTCTCATTTGGCTCAACAGCCTAATATATATGGATTACAAACAGTTACAAATAATTACCTGTCGGTTCACTCAACTAACACAACCTTAGGTGGCCGACCTAATCTCTAACTAGTCAGCTGACTGACTTAGTCGGCTGATCGACTAAGTCGGTTATCATTCAAGTCAGCTTACCGACTTTCTCCTCGAACATCTCCCCCATGAGCAAAACGTTTCTTCATCCTGAAGAGACAGGGAGGTACCCAAAATTTCTTTGTCCGTCTAAGTAGTCATTCTTTGTGCTTGATCTTCATGGGCTGTGAAGTCTGATGGTTGGTCTTTTCTGTACATAGGATTCGATAATTGCTTCAGTTGTCACTGCCAGTAGATGTTGGAAATCCGTCCAACTCTACAAAATTTTCTATATGTCGATGGTTAGTGTAGTCAGGATGGATAAGATCGACATTTTCTCTGGTATGGAAACTTTCGCTATTTTTTCCATGTCAGGACCCATAAGCTGGTCCTTTTCCTCCACTGTCTCCAGTAGTCTTTTCATCTACAGGTAGATTATGTCTACTTTTTCCAGGTTTGGAATGGATTTTTTCACCCATTAATGTGCTTCTCGCTTGAGCTTCTGTAGTTTAGCTGTTTCAAGCACTATTTGATCTTCAATTGTGCGTCTGAGTGTTTCTTCAGTGCTTTTCCTCTTCTCTAGTGCTTGGATCTCTTGTCAAGTCTGCCTGGTTCATTGATTAGGGTTAGTGGACATCCAAATTGGGTGATAATATTTTCATAGATAAATTCTGCGGCTATTTCACTGGAACATGTGTCGACTGGTTCTACCTCTGTCCATTTGGTTACATACTCGACTACAGTTATTATGTGCCTTGCACTTGTTCTTTTTGCTGGTATGGGAAATGGTCCTATGAAGTCGATAGCCCAAATTTCAAATGTCAAAATTGGGTTTACTGATATCAAAGGAATTTCTGTGGTAGGAAAAGGTCGACCCAGTCATTGACATCGGTCACATTGGCTTACAAAATTTTTGCAATCTTTGTGAAGTGTCGGCCACCACAACCCTGATTGTTGGATTTTCTTTGCAGTCATGTCTGCTTGGAAGTGTCCTCCAACAGGTACATAATGTGCTTCATGCATGATATTATTTCTTTCATGTTCCAGTACACACCTCCTAAGGATGTCGTCCAAGCCCATTTTGTACAAGAATCCATTTATGATGCTATATGGTGCAGCTTTCATGGCTAAAATTTGTTTCTTCTTTGTACTCATACCTTCTGGTGCTTGTCCATCTTCTAAAAATTGAGTTATTTCCTCTAAATCTGTCGAGACTGCTTCTATTTGAAATAGATGTGCATCCGGTAAGTCATCTTCGACTCCTGTCGGTTCCTCCCTTATGTCGATTTGGGATAAATGGTCAAGACCGACATTTAGCTTACCTGGTCTGACAACGACTTCAAATTCAAATTCTTGGAATAGAAGTAGCCATCAATAGATTCTTCCATGGTGTAGTGGCTTATTGAGAAGGTATTTTAGTGCTTGGTGGTCGGTATAGAAGACAAATGGGTTAGCTAGTAGGTAGTGTCGATATTTTTGTAGTGCAAAGACCATTCCTAATGATTCTCTTTCTATCGTCGAATAGTTTCGTTCAGTTTTGTTTAATTTTCTGATACTGTAAACTATAGGATAATCCATTCCATCATCTCCTGGCTGAGTTACGATTGCTCCTATTGCTAGACCTGAGGCGTTGATGTGGACATGGAATTGAGTTGACCAATTTGGAAACCATAGGATAAGTGCTTCAACTAGCTTTCTTTTTAATTTTTCGAATGATATGTCACACTCCTCTCTCTAATTAAATTCCTGATCATCTCTTATCAATTCTTCCAATGGGTATGTCATGTCTGAATAATGTCTTATGAATTTTCTATAGTATCCTGTATGACAAAGTAGTACCCTCACTTGTTTCGGATTCATCGGGGGTTTTAAGTTGAGGATGATTTTTATTTTTGCGAAGTTGACTTTAATACCTTCTTTACAGATGATATGCCCTAATAGTATTCCTATAGGAGTTAAAAATATGCACTTCTTGATGTTTAGTGATAGTTGGATCTGTCGACATCATTCCAACATAAGTCTTAGCCATTTACAATGGTCCTTTAGTGTAGAGTATATTGTCCAATCATCGAAATATACTGCCATTGTTTTGTAAATATATTCTTGGAATGTGTTGACCACAATCCTTGAAAAGAATGCAGGTGCATTTTTAAGTCCAAAAGGCATAACCTTGTAAGGAAATGAGCCAAATTCACATACAAATGTTGTCTTTTTCTGATCTTCTTTAGCTATTGGCACTTGGTTATAACATGAGAATCCATATGTAAATGAGTAGCATTCATGTCCTGCAACCTCATTTAATATTTCATCTACATAAGGGGTTGGAAATGGGTCTGTTAGTGTCACTTTATTTAGCTCCCTGAAATCGACACAGATCCTTAGCTTGGTTGGATCATGTTTCTTTGGTTGAACCACCATTGGACTTGCCCATTCTGATTGGTCAATGGGGTAGATAATTCCTGTTAAATTTTCATATGCTTAGCTAAGACATCAGTATATCATTTCATTTTTCATAATAAAAGCATATAAAACAGGATCACTGAAAGAAACAGTATCACAAGAACAACATAGATTTATCCTGGGAAAACCCTAAAGGGAAAAACCCAGCAAAAGCTTCCTCAATATAGATGCCCCAAAAGGGAAAAGGTAAAACCAACAAGGAGATCAAAAACCTGATTCTCCTCCTTCTCCAGCAACTTTTCTCCTCCATAAGTGCGCTATTCCAAGTGAGTGTGTGTGTCTCAAATGAGGAGCACTACACCTCTATTTATATTCATCCATTTACTTAAAGTTTACTCAATTAACATGTCGGCTTAAGTTAATTCATGTAGGCTCGAGTTACACATGTAGGCTCAAGTAACCACACTAGGGTGCTGATGACCCACCTTTACAATTAGAGGGGACTACCTCATGACTCTTATTAGTTCTTCTGATTAGGAGCATCGGGGTACAATGTAATACAAGTGGTTCTCCCGGTTGGACCATCGGGGACCACAAAAGATACATAAAGAATATTCTTCGAATTTACAATATTTCAACACTCCCCCTTAACGAGAAGGGTATTCTACATCAACAACAACAAGAGTAGAGATAGCGGACATCATCAACATCAGCAGGGTAACACATCTATAAATCATTGGAAGCTTTTCAACATCATGTAGTCTTCATCTTCAATATTCAGTCTTCATCATCAACAACATCTTCAGCATTTTGATCTTTCAATTTGTAGTGACATATTCAGCACTTGGACCTTTCGATCAGCAACATCTTCAGCACTTTGACTGGTTCGATCAGCAACAACATCTTCAGTATTTTGATCTTTCAATTAGCAATGACATCTTCAGCAATTGGACCTTTCGATCAGCAACATCTTCAGCACTTTGACTATTCGATCAGCAACAACATCTTCAGCATTTTGAACTTTCGATCAGCAACATCTTAAGCCCTTTGATTTTTCAATTAGAAACAACATCTTCAGCATTTTATCCTTTTGATCAGCAACATCTTCAGCATTTTGACTTTTCGATCAACAACAACATCTTCAGCACCTTGAGCTTTCGATCAGCAGCAACATCATCATCATCATATTCTGATCTGTCGATCATAATAATCATCACATTCTGATCTTTCGATCAGAAACATCATCATCATACTCTGATCTTTCGATCAGAAACATCATCAACATAGAAACATCATCATCATACTCTGATCTTTCGATCAGAAACATCATCAACATACTCTGATCTTTCAATTAGAAGCATCATCATCATACTCTGATCTTTCGATCAGAAACATCATCATCATACTCTGATCTTTTAGATTAGTATGTCATCATCATCATACTCTGATCTTTCGATCAGTACGTCATCATCATCATAATATGATCTTTCGATCAGTACGGCATCATCATCATTAGTACCAACAACCTGCAATCCACAACTCAAAGACAAAAAGTCTTTGGATCACTTTTGGACTTAAAGTCCAGGGATGATACAATCCCACCACATTCTCGACAACCGAATTTACCGTATTGATTACGGGAGAATCAGTCCCTATCACTTTAGGACTAAGTCCAAGGACGATGCAATCCTACCACATTTTCGATGACCGAAGTCACCAGATAAAATTACGGGATAATCACTCCCTATCACTTTAGGACTTGAGTCCAAGGATGATGTAATCCTACCACATTCTTGACGACCGAAGTCACCGGATACAATTACGGGATAATCACTCCTATCACTTTAGGACTAAGTCCAAGGACGATGCAATCCTACCACATTCTCGAGGACCGAAGCCACCGGATACAATTACAGGATAATCCCTCCCTATCACTTTAGGACTTGAGTCCAAGGATGATGCAATCCTACCACATTCTCGATGACCGAAGTCACCGGATACAATTACAGGATAATCACTCCCTATCATTTTAGGACTATGTCCAAGGATGATGCAATCCTACCACATTCTCGAGGACCAAAGCCACCGGATCTATTATGGACAGATGTCCCAGGATGATACAATCCCTCTTCATTCTCGAAGACTGAGGTCTCCGCATCACTTTAGGGAAGGTTCCCAAGGATGATACAATCCCATCACGTTCTCGATGACCAAGGTCATCGGATCTATTATGGACAGATGTCCCGGGATGATACAATCCCTCTTCATTCTCGAAGACCGAGGTATCCGGATCACTTTAGGGCAAATGCCCAGGGATGATACAATCCCACTGCAACATCACTATTCCCCTTTTCGAGGAAGGTCTTTCTGAACAACACCAAGCTTGTCTCGAAATCGTTCGAACTCTGTTAGAATAATCAACCCATAGTATTTACCCACTTAGACATTATTACATTTATTTTGTCTTATTTTCCTAGTCCATGAGTCCCACCATGTGCAAGTTGCTAATTGC
>LPNX010688322.1:0-26327 GCA_001517045.1 Pseudotsuga menziesii
CAATATTCATTCAAATACACATTACTGGACAGGAAAAGATATTTCTATTAATAAGAATCAGAGATTACAAGTGACAACCTCTGACGGCACGTCTGCGAAACTGAATCCCCCACTTGTGCCTCCACCACCTCAATCCTCCATCACTTCGATAGCAAGCTTACTAGCAAAGGGAAAGCTTGGGAAGAACACAATAGTGCTCCAAGGGACAAAGGGATGCAGACTCAAGAATAAGTTCTGGCAACAATGGACTATAGTTTCGTTACTCTCAATGCTCTCTTATGCTTTCAATGTACCAAGGGGTTCCTTATATATCTTTTCAAAGGGGTATTGAAAGGTCGAATCCGTGCGATCTCAAGGCATATGGAAGGCCAGGAGTCATATGAGTCGGATCCAAGTCAAGGAAAACTCCAAAATGCTTTGGACTATGCACACATCCCGATGTACACGACTATAGAGGGAATATCCGCGTATGTACCCGGTTATCGGGGAAAAATCCGCGTATATCACTTTTCTAATGTTTTTAGGGATGATCAAGGATACATCAAAAGATAAAAAGTGGTCCATAGGGGCTAATGAGTCTGCAACGGGACAGGGGAAGGCCATACAATGTGTGATTCATCTAGTGTGGTGAAATCCGCTATAACAGGTATAAATGGTTCAGATCCAGAACAAATAGAGGACAGAGGTTGAAGACTCTCCCGAGAAGTCCTACATACCTGGAATGCAATGCTCCGATCGTTACCCTGTGTACCTGCAATAAGCTTCAACACACAAACAAATCAAGGAAGCCAGAATATAATCTACTGATCTATGTTAGTGACTAAGGAATCTAACAACATACATGTGAAATCGAACAACAACAATATATGTGGGATAGAAATCAACTTGCATTAATATATAAATATGAAGAAGTTTACAACCAAGCCTTAGTGTTGACATGCATCTCCATGAAACCAAGCATTCTCATCCCCTTAAACTCCGACTCTAGCTCTCTCTATGCTCTCCAATGGTATGGACCAAGTGATCAATCCAACAGCATAACAATACCTTAAGAGTTCTCCCCCTCAACCATGGCCATAAGCTTGTATTTATAAGATAAATGGATAGGGATGGTTGAGAGATAAGTGGGTGAGGTGGCCTTTAAGATCCTAGGATGAGGGATATCGAGCTCAACTAACCCACAACAGTAGGGATAAGGGAGGACACAAGGCTTATCATCTAGAAGCCTCGAGAAACTTCTCTTTTTCCATTTTTACCCAAGGTACCCCATTTCTCCTTCAATGATAGAGCGGTTCAGGTAAGAAATGCTTATGGACTAAGGGCCATAAGCGGTGGCACCGCTTGTGGATAACAAGGGATAGGCAGTGCGAACAAGGTAAGCACGGTGCTGGGAATTTTCATGAAATATTGACATTTAGTATGGGTTTCCACTCCAGGAGCTGGGATTCAGGTCAAGTAGGTATGTCAAATGTCTTATCACATGATGGTGACAGGATTTTGGTATAACATAGCCATGCTTGTTTATTCCTCCCATGGATCTACCTTGTATTGGTCTACAGCCATGAGTTGGTTACTTGTGTCTATGAGTCAAAAATATTGATGTACTACAGATGCCTACTAGACGACATGCTTCGATCGAGCTGACATTTTCACCTCGAAGTGACAACTTGTTCTCTCAAAGCTCTCGTTTATCGTATCCCTCTAAGACTCATGCTTTGGGTGGCATCCTGTTACACCCAAATCCTGTCACCACCATGTGATAAGACCTTTGACTTACATATTTGCCCTTAATCCCAGCACTTGGAGTGGAAACCCATGTTGTTTGTCGATTCTACATGAAAATACTCAGCACCACGCTTTCCCTGTGAACCATGAGCAATACCATGCTCGCACTGCCTTCATCCTATTTGGCATAAGCGGTGCGACCGCCTATGGCCTTTGGTCCAAAGCGTTTCTCATCTAAACCACTCTGTCATAAGAGGAGAAAAGCGGTAACCTGGGTAAAATGGGAAAAAGAGAAGTTTCTTGAGGCTTCTAGATCATGAGCCTTGTGTCTTCCCTTATCCCTATCATTGTGGGTCAGTTGAGCTCGAGATCCCCCATCATAGGATCTTAGAGGCCACCTCATCCACAAATATCTCAACCATTCCTATCCATTGAGCCTTATGAATACAAGCTCATGTCCATGGTTGAGGGGGATAACTATAGAGGTATTGTTATGCTGTTGGATTGACCACTTGGCCCAAGCCATTGGAGAGCATAGAGAGAAAAGTTGGAGCTTATAGGGATGAAGTGTTTGTATCATGGAGATGCATGTCGACACTACGACTTGATTGTTTGTAAACTTCTCCATACATCTTAATGCAAAGTTGATTTCCATCCCACATTACTGTTGTTTTGATTTCGCATGTACATGTTTTTAGATTCCTTAGTCACTAACATGTATAAGTAGATGATTTTCTGGTAGCTTTGATGTGTTTGCATGTTTGATCTGTTTGCAGGTACACAGGTTCACTATCGAAGCAGCATTCCAGGTGTCTACGACATCCAGGGAAGGTCTTCATCCTTTGTCGTTCACTCATTTGTTCTGGATCTGAACCATTCAGACCAGAGGAACAACTTCTGTCCACATAAGGTGAAATATTCCTGGTTACAGAGACCATTCAAGGTGGTCATAAAAATATCTCATTCTTCTACCGTCTCTTCCATTTATTCGAGTTGTTCCTTAGTTTGAGCATTGACCCTCGTGAAGTAGGATTGCATGGTCTCTGAATTTTGTATCTTCACATTCTTTAGCTTGTTCCTTAATGTCATATTCCAATTGATGTTCTTTCCTTCGAACAACTTCGTCAAAGCATCGAACACTTCCTTAGGTGTCTTCAAGGATGGCACATGAGGGATGAGATTATCCTTCATAGAATATGCAATTATTCTCTTGGATTTTACCAAGTTCTTCTTATGGATATCCTTAGCCTCATCTCCCTCTAGGGATGGAGATTACTCACTGATATACTTATCCAAGTCATTTTCTTCATGGATAAGGGAGATCCTATACTTCCATGCTCAGAAGTTTTCGTATCCTCCACGTTTATTATCAAGCTGGGTGTGATGAGTTATTTTGAAATGATAACCTCAAATGGAAATAACAGAGATTTAGATCTTACCAATTTGAGATGCCTAACCTGGTTCTGGAGCTGGATGACCTAGGGTTTGTTAGAGAAATCCTAATTTTTCAAAATTGGAATTTTGGAATTCTATCAAGATAGAATGATGCACCTCCTTTACTTGAGTTGCTTAGTGAGTTTCTTTTCCAAATTCAGTGGAGGGAGTTTCCAAAAATATGATGCCCTAGTTTCTCCCAACACTAGTGTCTAGGTATAAAATGAAACTTCTTCAAATTTGATTATTCTTCCTAAAAAATGCATGCCCTCCTAGGGAGAGTTATCCTATCTCTCTTTTCTTGATGATTTGTGGAGAGAATACCTTGAACTAGGAATCCCTAGTTTCCTGCTATTGCACAGTGCCTTCTTATAGAGAAGCTCTGATACCATGTTAGGTTTTCTACTTTAATTCAAATTGATTAGGATCTTTATCTGAAATAATGACAAGCAAAAAAATATATAGAATATAAAAAATAAAAAAAAATATTTTACTCAAGTAACCCATAATGGATAAAACCCCACAAACATCCTTGGAATAGTTCTGTCACTAATACAAAATCACAAGATGGAAAAACCAAAGAATAAGAAGTCTTTTGCAGATCTCTCTCTTTCTCCTCTACTGAACTTGTCGTCTTTCTCTCTAATGTAGACTTGAAAGTGAGTGAGTGTGTTTCAAATGAGGGGGGGTGAATCCCTACTTATATTCTTTATTTGCATGACTTACTTAACTAACTAGGTCGACCATGTTACCTAATTAGGGTTGACCTACCTAGGAAGACTTCAAAATACTTTTTCCTTTATTTATTCTGGGGAATATTTCCCCAAATTACAATGGAGGTTTTACCTCAATGGCCATACATAATAATGACATACCAAATGGAGGTAAATCATCTCTGACGGAGGTACAACAATATACAACAAAATATCTTCTGAAGTTACAATTACACCAACAATTTCTCTTATTAATATAATGTTATGCATAAAAAAAAAGTTTTTAGATGGAAAACTTGATGTTCAATTACTTATTCTTTGAATGAACCAAAACATCATTGTAACTATAACTTATTAAGTAAATATATGGTTTCCACATGTTTACACATAAAAATATGAGTTTTACTTGAGATTGTACTTGATTAAATTGCTTATTGGAAATTCTATTATGTGGAATTTTATATAGATTGCAATGAAACCAGGGGTATTTTGTATAGTGTCCATACTAAGTCCGAAGATGTGTCTAGGCCTTTTACGATTTGATATTCAATTATCATTAGTATGCATTGATATATTGTTGTATGGTTAGGCACATGCATTACTATTGAAATGGTGAAGTGGTTTTTAATTGTATTTTTTGCATTCTTGTTTTAGTTTCTTGTGTCATACCATTATGAATTTAGAAGTTGTTGTTGTTCTCGAGTTACTTGGAACTAGCTATATTGTTTGGAAGATAAAGATGATTGACAGTCTTAGTGGTAATAATTTTTTATGTATTGTCAATGGAGACATCAACAAACCAACTGATGCCAAAGAATTAGTTGAATAGGAGGAGTGTTGTGAACAAGCAAAAAGTCTCATTGGATGAATTATAGTAGAAAATCTACTTGTGCATATAGAAATTGAAGATGACACCATTGAATTATGGAAAACCTTAGCTTCTCTGTATGATAAGTTTGATGATTTTTCTATGTACTACCTAGAGAAAATTCATGAACTTGATCCTAAGGACTCCGATTGAATAGAACATTTTTTTGCTGAATTGAAAACTTATAATGAGAAGCTTAATAATGGTGGTTCAAATTATGATAGAAACAATACAACCCTCATTATTACTGTAGAACATATATTTTCTTCATCTTTTTAATTTTTTCATACAAACTAAGAGCGAATCTATTGGAATGTCTAAGGGATTCATGAAACCTAATTTTGAAGAATTTTGCAAATGGTTGATGTGTGAACATTATAGGTTTCTCTCACCAGGTCAATTGGTCATTGGGAAGTCTCATATGGCACACAATAAGAAGAGTCTAATTAAAGTATCTTAGAAGAAAACAAAACCTTATGCTGCTAGTACCTTTGGTCAAACTTTTAATGATGCTCATGTAGAGGATTTAAACAATAAAGTATAGAAACCTTGCAAGCCTTGTAGCAAAACCAATCATGCTTAGTAAAATTGATTCAAAAGGTGAAATGAATTTGTATAAGTCAAGAAGAAATCCCAAAGGAACAATGTGTAACTGTCTATGCCTATTATGTTCAGCTAGGTAACTCTTCGTCTTAGATGGAATGGATCATGGATTTAGGATCCCAAATAGTATGTTCGGTATTGCTTCATTATTCACCTCTTACAGAAAGAAGAAGCATAAGATTCATGAAGTTTTAATAAGTGATGATAAGCAAATTTCAGTAGTAGGTTTTGGTAATATTCAAGTTTATAATATTATACTGGAAGATGTTTTTCATGTTGTAGGAATTCCCATCAATCCATTTTATGTTTATCGTGTTTGTAAAAAATGATATAAATTTGAATCATGGCATGATAGGTATGTCCTAAAGGACATCAATAACTTTAAAATTGTTTAATTTGGCATGGTTGAGCATGAAGTAGATTTTTTTAACTTCATTAGTTGAACTTCACTCAGGATACAACCATTCTATAATTATGTTGCACTTGTTGATGAGAAAAGCAAGTTGTTTCATGAAAGATTAGGTCATTTGAAGCATGGAAAAATGCAACTATTGTCCGAGATAACACTCGGCTTACCTCCAATCTCTTTCACTAAGGATTTTTTTTAAGTTTATGTTCTTAGTAAGCATCAAAGGGAAACGTTTGACAAGAATAAAACATGATGTGCCCGAAACAGTTGTAGTCGGTTCATAATGGCATCTATGGTTCTCTAGAGACTCATTTCTTATCAGATGATGTTTATTTCATTACTTTTATTAATGATTACAATAGGAAAACTCAAGTCTATTTCTTGAAGCATAAAAGTGAAGCATTTGTTATATTTCAATAATTTAAAGCCCTAGTTGAAAAATAATATGGTAAATGTATCAAGACTCTCAGAATTAATAATATGGGGGAGTACACTAAGAATGAATTTGAGACTTATTTATTTAAGCATGGAATTCAATATTGAAGGACAATTCTTTACACACCTCAACAGAATGTGGTTGTTGAAGTGAAAAACAAAACCTTGGTTGAAATGGTTAGATGTATGTTATATTCTTTACACATCGACTGACTGGATTAGGGAATATGGAAGAGAGAGGGAGAGGGAATACAAAGAGATGTTCGATTCAAATGTACAGCCTATGATTAATGATCCTGAATTCTTCAAGACCTATGTTGAGAAAATGCCCAAATGGATGAGAAGTAAATCGATATTTTATGAGCTTCGATATTAGAGCTCCTAGCCATATTTTGAATAGGATTTTGTTAATGGGTTGAAAAAATTATCCACCAATAAGGGGAGAGTTTCTTGATGGTATATCCTAATAAGGTTTGTTCTTATTTGGTATAAAAACTTTCAACCGATATGTGGGCTTGGTTACACACCAAAATAAATAAATCAAATTTTATCTAACAACTTTTAACTAAATTATCCTAAAAAACCTAAAATATATTTGATCGATCATTATTAAAAGTTAGTTATAAATATCTTAGCTAGGAGCATAATTGCAGTAATCGGATATAATATTGAATGATAAGTTATCATATTAAAAATAATAATTCATAAATTCAATAACATGTTACACTTGCATATATCGTCTTCAAACACATAATCATTAGACGATATCACATGCATTCTTATATCTAATTTACCATCAATTAAGGAAACACTAGAAGATATCACATGTATTCTTATAACTAATTTATCATCAATTAAAGAAAAACTCAAATCTATCACATGAACAAAGAATAAATGAAAAAAATGTACGAACTCACAGAAATGTAAGAGTACAATTTGACACATTTATTCAATTGAGCTTTCCAAAAGGATGCAAGTCTTCCATCTTAAATTCAAATTGTTAAAAATATACATGTATAATTTATAGAGTTCCAACCCACTCTATCAATGAGGAGTTTCATCAAAATAGTTCCCTCATTTATGTTTTTTTGTTAACTAATTCTCTAAAGATAGGGAAATGGTTCCTTTTTTGTCTTTTGAGAAGAGGCTATTAAATTTTTCTAACCCTAACTTTAGATAAATATTTCATAGTGATTTATTTACTGAAAAATTTAATATGTAGCTTGTTATCACTTGGAATTTCTTTGGGTTGTATCAAAGAAACCCTAAGGTAACCACACACCAATATTTAGAATGAAAGTTGTCCCTTTTAGTCAGAGGGGCTCCATCTACAGAGTTACTGCCACAAGATCACTACAAAAACAATCTATCTTCATTGGTACAATGGCTAGATTTGTATATAAGGGGAAGGTTTATAATGTGGTGTTGCTGTCTGAAAAAATCCCAGGTACCGACAGAAGGGATTCTCCCCGGTAAAAAATCCCAATTAGATTGTCCATTGTTTGGTGTACTGGGGAATCCGTCTAGTTTACGGTTCGACTACCGTAGATTAAGTTGTTTAAATATTTTATCGGTTACGAACCAGTCCACCTTCTATGTAATTTTTTGTTTAAATGAATTAAATGCAGATTCCTAAGATAAATGCAGGTCTATTGTATTCTAAAACTAATCTATTCTATCCCTGCAGAGAGAAAATTTAGATTTCAGAGTAATATACTAAAAATGTTCATATAAATATAACAGATAGTTGTTCCAACACAATAATCACATTCACAGCAAAAAGAATACCAAAGATAGCTCTGACATAACTAAACCATGTATTACCTTGTCATTACGCATACATTTATACAAACATCATACCATTCATGACCAAAGAATTAGTTCTAGGAAGTTAGAACAATCTCACTATATGATGTACAAAAGCAAGAAGAAATAGTTCTACAGGATGCATTCCAAACGTTCTGATTAGATCTCTATGTAGGCCTTCATTCCAATAAATTGATCCTTCTTATTAGCAAAGAGTTAGCTCTTTTACAAAAATAATCCAACATTCTTTTCACAAGCCAAAAGTCCTTTCTATGGTACTTTGCACCCCTATTTATTACTATCTCTATCCGTCACGTTGTGACCTTTCAGCTCCCCTAACGCTAGAGATTCCCAAGATTTTTATTCGCTAACTTGGGAGAATACAAACAGCTTCATAAAAAGATCAATTTATACAGACCTTGTCCATCTGGAAAAACGCATGGCCATCTGGAAAAACACATGGCTTATGCATTAGCTTCTCAAGAAATTTCATCGTATTTGGTTGCCTCAAGCACCAGTCATGTTGCTGCACCTCCATGTGTGTTGTCTCTTGGTGATTAATCCCCTGCTCTTGCGTTTGTTTCACGCTTCCCGCATTCGAACTTGGTGACCAATAATGCCTTTGATACATAAAGAAGACATAATGAGAGATATATCTGATCTGGAAACAACAATAATTCACAGTATTTTCAATTTAAGGATATGTATCGATTACTAAACAAAAAAAAGATGATGACAAGCACCCTGTTACGCAAGCAATTGTATTTAATTTAAGCTTCGAGAGGAAAATTTCTTAGTTTCCCCAATTGTTTACAGTAAAAAAACCAAACAGAGATTGAACGACTCATATCATCTCTAAAGACGAACCAGGTCTGATTTGAACCATTAGATCATGCGGCCCCAACAACTCCTTTCCGTGAAATAGCAGAAAGTGAAAATTAGGATGTCAACTTTCTTTGAGATTAACTTCTATCTTTCCATTTCCGCTTTTCTGCTTCCTCTCTTCCAATTCAACCTTTTACTGCGGGATCTTTCTGGACTGTTGATTTATGCAGAATCTCCCTGAACCGTCAATCTTACAGCTGTCGGAAAGAGGAACTATAACTTTTCGCAACCAAATTTTCGTATTTCTGCTTTCCGCTTTCTTCTTCTTTTCTAAGCTGTTGATATACGTGGAAGCCTTCTAGACCATCGATCTGAAATCAAAGCGTATCACGGACTTCGGATTTCGGAAAGTGGGACTCCAACTTTTTTGAAATTAAACTTTGATTTTTCCGCTTCTGCTTTTTCTTAACCGTTGATCTTTGCAGGAGCCTTCCAGAAAGAGGAAATCAGAAACTGGGTTAACCAAATTTTTGAAGTTAAAATTTATCTTTCCACTTTCCGCTTTTCTGATTCGACGGATTTTAGAAAGCGGGTTTACCAACTTACATGACAAAAAACAAAACAGATCTCGGACTATGGACTTCAGAAAGTGGGATTTCAACTTTCTTGAGGTTAACTTTGATCTTTCCACTTCTGCCTTTTCCTTTCCTCCCTTTTCCTAAACCGTTAATTTTTGCAGATTCGTCCTTAGTCATTGATCTAGAATCGAAAGCGAATTTTTTCATATAAGGCATGTTTCCAAGGTCGCACCTAAGGATTTTTACCAAATTGACACTTCAGGCTTAGGAAATTTCTTCTGCTCAAGCTTCTAGGAAAGACTAGGTATGCAGGGAGGGCTTATTTGAGTTGGGAAACATGTGTAAGTGTGCTTTTAAAATCAAACATGGAAGGAGGGGCCCTAAAATGAATTTTTTTGGGGGGAAGCAGTTGCAGCAGCAACATGTGGTCGGTAAGGTTGGAGTAAAGACCATTTGGCATGGAGTCAAGAATGTTTGAATAATAATAAGAAATATGGTGAGTTCTCGGATACCTAGTTATGGATATCAAAGGTAGGATTGATGACACTTTCTTGACACTTAAATTATCGTTATAGTTGAAATTTGAATGGAGATGACAATCCACTACAATAGAGCATCAAATAAAGATGAATTCTGAAGTAGCTTCAGAGGGAAGAAGTGAAAATACTTCGAATATATGAGACATAACATCAAATCAAGGATGAATTTGGAAACATTTAATCTTATTCAAATATTAGAAGACAACAAATTCAAATGAATTTACTAAGAAGAAAACATTCACCATAAGAAGGCACAAACATGAAAATATCATCACATGAATCTTTGGGCCATAAACTCTAGAACTTCTGATCGAGTCGGATTCAATTAATATCTAAACAATATTATAGATTTGTACCGGTTTTTTTCTTTCTCCCACCGAACCCCTAATTTATTACAAATCATAAAATATATAGATAACTACCTTAACAAACTATTCCTATCTTGTAGGATACAAATCCAATCTACATACTAAAAATAAAACTAGGTTCCAAGAAATCTGGAAAATTCTTCCAAGTATCTCGAGTAGTCGGATCTAGTGGAAGATTACTGCTACCAGGTGTCCTATATTTGTTGCTTTCTTTCCATGAGAGATTGATTTGGATGCCCTTCGAATGTTCAACGACTTCCTAGATTTCTGTGTCCTATATTTGTTGCTTTCTTTCCATGAGAGATTGATTTGGATGCCCTTCGAATGCTCAACGACTTCCTAGATTTCTGATTCTGTCCCTGAAATATTTTTATATCTGAAAAATGTAGGTTTGTCCACATCCACCTTGAAAAAATCCATTTTCAATTATTTGGAATAATTAAAATATCTATTAAAATCAATTAGAGCATTGGTTTTGGAAAACCACATGCTTATCCATTTACTTTGCATTTGTTTATGAATTTCATAAATAAAATTGAAAAATAAATTTTCAAAACCATTCACTATTTCTGAAAACTATGTCTTCCTTTTCCCAATTTTAATATATTCATAAATAAAATCCAAAACCCATTGTATGTCTTGTTTTCCCCAATTTTAATATATTCATAAATACAATTCAAAACCCATTTACAAATTTCTATTGGTTTGCCTTCTTAAATTTCCAAAACATAAAAAATATTGGTTTGCTTCGGGTGGTTTTAAATTTCCAAAATATGAAAAATATTTCCATTTTTCCAATATTCGGCACTTGAATTAGTGTTGCAACATTAAACTTTGTTTCATAATTATTTGTTTGATGATGCTGGCAAGTGGACAACGTACAAAATAGTCCTTTTAATTTTCCAAAATTCATTTTTAAATGGGTGCAAACCAGTTTAGGGGCTGGAGAAAAGTTGTTTTTTCTGGGCCACATTTGGTAGCAGAACGCATAAATTCCACTCTTCCTTTATAATATTATTCTTCGAGTACTTAAACCCAACGAAATAATGTCCTCCCTTCATCAAACTCTTGACTTTTCCAAAGTTCAATTTGATATTTTCGAGATTCGTGCCAAGACTTATGTGGTAAATTATGTTTTATTTTTGGATTTGATTCTTAATAAAATTATTTTAATATAAAATATTTATATTAATAATTTTTGAAAAAGACTTGGGCATATGAAGCTTATAATGTAACTTTGTGGATAAGGTAGCTGGGATTAATCTTAATACTGAATGGGATAATGAGATCAACCTTAATTCATGGAATTCATGGAGTGCATGATTACTTTTTGGAAAGTTTTAATTAAATAAAAGATTAAGGTGAAGGGAATTTGACAGAGCTTACAAAGATGATATAAATATAAAAAGCATTGGTAAGGTTGATGTAAAATTGGTAAGGGATAAACTTTTAGATTTTATATGTGACAATACATCTCATTGAATCATTTATATTGTTGGAATTTATTAACATAATTTAATAGTGAAAGGAGAATGGAAATAGATCTCAACAAAATACATACACAAAAATTTTCTGCTTTTTAAATATAATTTTCAATAGAATAATGTCAAAGTACACAAGGGATCCCTTACTAGGTAAAGGGTCCATTGCGAAAAATACAACTACAACAAACTTGACAAATTTTCCTTGCCCAGAAACCCTTTGCTTGCAAAATTCCCTAGAACCCCTATGTTGCATTGTTGCACCTATATGACCCTCTATGGATATGTATAGTCTTTTGTACGATCCGTATGACCTATATGTATCTACTGTTGTTCTATCTTATCTTGTACGACTCATGGTTGGATTGTATGTCTTGCATGTGTAGCTGTACAACCTTGCTTGGTTCTACGCCTAGGCTGCATGGATTCCCTTACAAGTCTAAAATTCCTGCCCAACCGTACGACCCTCCTGTAAAATTTTCTTTGACTTTTGTCTTTTTCTCCTTGTCAAATCTGGAAAATGAAAGTCTTTGTTCACTCTTTGGAATGAATAACTTAATGCTTGAATGTTGATGTGTCTTCTCCTCTCACCTTTGCTATTTTTTTTAATCTTGAGATGAACCAAAACCCTAACATCCTAAGTGATAAACAATTGATATTATATCTTTTCCTCACTTGAGATGAATGGCTAAGATTTATTTAATTAACTTAAATCACTAATGCCAAAAACTTAGGCATTTTATTAAACTATTCTCAATTAATTCTAAAATGATATTCACTTTAATAATTAAATTATTAAAGTGGATTTCGAAAGTCTTGAGAAGTATTAATGATGACTTCCATAGGTTAGACACAAAACCATGTGGAAATACCTGTCTCAACGACAAATTTCAACATAAGGTTTTCTTTTCTTTTTTTTCTCCTCCTATTCTAAATATTATTCCCATTGAACAAATATTTCCTTTATATGTTATATAAGTGGTGGATTCAAAGTTTCCAAGCGTAATTCACATTGATAGAATTTCATAGTGATATTTGCATTCTTCCATTGAAATTTTGAAATGAAAACAAAGATTGTCATAGAACATTTGGCATGGTTTCACAAAAATTCTTCTATTGTATGAGCTAGCATCTCTCTCCTACTCTAAATCTGGAATATCTAGTTGAATGGGAGATGCACATTCTAGATATTCAAAATGTGGCATGTTGAAATCTCAATAACATCAAGCACTGAATCACAGAGTACAGAGCACCAATGGCTAGCTTCATTGATTAATTCCCTGATGTGTAAAGGATTCGACCAATTGTCTAATGAAATATTTATTTGATCTCTTTCTTTATTAGTAATTTTTACAATATTCTTAGAAGTTATTCTATTTTTTATTTCCCAAATTTGTACTTTATCGAAAGAAATCTTAGCATTCATTTTCCCTCCTTGAATTTCTACTTTATTAGAAAACTTAAGTAAAATGTTGTGTTGTTAAATAATAATTAGTTTTTTGTAGAAGTCTTTCTAAATATCTTTTAACTTAGCGTTAATAGGCCAAGCTTAATCCTTAAAGAAATTTCCATACCTCTATTCATATTTAAAATCATGTACTCAAGTTTCTATTGAATTGATTTGTTCGTGATGTTGTTCACAAAACTCTTTCAACTACAAAATCAGTGTTTCTCATGAATACCATACAATTCTTTTAAATGTTCTTCTCTTATTTTATCTATTTCCTATTGATGCTAATCTTGATAATTGACAACCTCGAACCTGTGTTGTTAGTTAAGTTGATTAATCTATTGTAGTTTCTTTGCTTCCATCAAATACCTTTGATTCTTCCATTCTCCCTTTAGAGAAATTGTTTGTGTTTTTTTTCCAATTCCTTTAAAGGCTTATTGACATATTATACATTAACATTAGTAAAATATCCTAAAGCACAAGCTATCTCAACAACAATCTTTTTTAGATCTTGTTCTGCAACATTCCATATTAAAACTTGTTTTGATGGTTCATTTTTAAATTTTTATTAATTTTTTCTTCTTGGGTATTCCTTTGATGATTCCCTTCTTGGAGCTGGTTAATAAATAATCACCAAGGGGTGCCACTATTTTCTCTACAGTCTGTAGATAATCAAAATCAAGTAGTGTATCACTTCTCCACTAATGGAAACAATTATTGTAGTTGCAATAATTGATGCACTTGATAGAATAATATGAGAATCTTGAATTGTTGTACTGCTTGGTGTACCTGTTGGAACAATTTGAGAGTACTCTTCAGTCATAGTAATATGATTTGAATTTCTATTTAGATTGCTGAGTTTGAAATTTTGAAGATATTTCTTCTTAAGAAGGCTTCTCCAACTTCTCTTGGTTCTGTTATTTGACTTGCATGTCTTGGAAAAAAATTCTTACTTTGCTCATCATTCTTTTTTCCTTGGTTTGATTCTTCTTGAATGGTTTCTATTCCATGGACCTTTTTCTCCTCTTCCTCAAATGACCTTTTGTTACACACAATTCTCTTCATGACCATGTAATGAGAACTAAAATATCAAAAACTACCTCAGATTCCTCAAAATATGAAGTTAGATACTGGCCAGGACACATATTTTCATACTTGTGTCCACCACCACTTTTTCCCTTTATGCAATAGGCATTACCCTTGTCAGTAACACTGTTTGTCAATTGAAAATGGGAGGTGCCACCACCTAATACCTTTGAGAAATAAGTGGTGCAACCCTGGTAACACTCTGTCTCCATGTAAAAAAACTGGTGCTCAAGTTTCAAAAGGAAAAAAAGAAGATTCATCGGAAGCTTCTCGAAGATCAGCTTCATGACACCCTCATCCCTACTCATTTGAGCCATCTGGACTCGATATCCCTCCTAGTAGGATCTCCCTTCCACCTCGTCCACCATTTTTTCAACCATTCATATCCTCCCAAGAGCTATAAATACTAGCTCAGCCCCCATGGGTAAAAGGAGGAAAGTTATGCTACAACACCAAAGTTCTGGCCAAATCTAGGGTGAGCATAAGGAAGACAAGTTGAATCTTTGAGGACAAGACTTTGCATGAAAGGAGACATCTCAACACTAAGGCATATTGGTTGTAATCCCTCTCTTTATTTGATTATGCAATAAAAGTTCCTTTCCCATAATTCTTATTGTGTTTTAAGCACTAGTTTTATTATCAAACTCCTTAGTCTTTGATAAAACAAAGTAGATTTTATTTGGTGTTTTTGATTGTGTGTGCTTTGTGATGTGCTTTTACAGGTAAAAATGTGGAGATCTACTACTCTTGAAGGCTAGAGCATTACACTATATTACAGGGGAAAGTTTTATTCCAAACATCTACTTATCTTAGGGAAAGTACTGTTTATTGTTGTTACTCATTTGTTCTAGTTGTGAAGGATTTCAAGCTAGGGAAACAACTCCTGCCAGCAGAAGGTGAGTATTTCCAACAACAAATTTGTCGACTCTGTCAAGGAATACATTCAGAGCTTCTGATCTTTCTTGGTTTTTAGTTCTTTCCTTTATTCCAAACTTCAACTTTTTCAGTGATCAGATCCACTAGTTTTGTACTGAGATTTGGTTTCATTTTGACCAGATCTGCTTAGATCTGAACATATCTGCTTCATTTTCCTATCGTTTTTATGATTTGATTCTAGTATTCTGACATTTAACTTTTTTCGCTTGGTTTTTTGTTTTGAAAACTACAGGAGACACCACGCTTTCAATAGGGACAAGAAGCGGTGCCACCACGTATACCTAGTGGACCACAGGTGGTGCTACCACTCTATTTCAATGGGAAAAAAGTGATACCTAGACGGTAAAGCTCTGTTCATAACCTCCTGCAAGCGGTACTTGGTAGGGTTTTATACATCTGTGATTTCGAAACTTAAAATGAGTTTTTTCCTTTTTTGTGTTTGTTTCTGGCTTCATTATTGATATTTGATTGTTAATTTGAAATCTGGAAAGTGTTAAGGACTTGTTCCATTTGGTTTAAAAGAGCTAGGTTGTTTGGTTTGTTCAGTTGCTCGCTATGCTTAAGTTTGTGTTTTGGAAGAGTGCTTGGAAGTTATATAGTCAGATCTCTTATTGTTGTTAGATTAGTTGAAAAGAAAGTATTTTTCTTTTGGTTTCTTTATTTTTGTTCTTCATAGGTTAATAGAAGATTGCTTTTGCTTTTGATTAAGAATAAAAATTTGAGATTGATCACATATTTGTGTTTGAGGATGAAGCATTGGATACTTAATTAGTTGTACAAACTTCTGGGCATTCATGTTTTTTCCTTTCTTTACATGCTCTTTTCTCAACAAAAATGTGACAAGTTGAGTTATAGATATTTTTACATTTGAAGAAATAAAAATAGTTTAGTGTGCCAAGTAGTTATAACATCTTTCTTTTTGAAAAAGAGATCTTATTTCATTTACTTTCAATGTTGGTCATTAGAAGTCTTTTGCTTGCTTACATTTTGGAAAATAGTTCAGTGTGATTGTTTGAGATTTCTTGTTTGGAAATGGAAATTTGATCACTATCTCTCCTGTAAGTAGGGCATATCCTGAAAGATAAAGTGAAAATTTGCATGATCATGCTGCATGGTTTTACTTTTTTAGTCCATGCCTCATGCATTTACTTAATCGTATAAGATAAAATTAGCACTAGTTCTAGGTTAAAATCTTTAGAAACTTGAGTGATATGTTAGAATACATGTTCTAACGTCTATAAACATAGGAGCTGTCATTCTATTTATTGCACTACATCCTGGGGGCTTGTAGTTCTTCCATGTACCAATCGGTATATCGAACGTCCTTTCACGTACCCTTGAGGTATATAGAAAGGTACTTCATGCACTCGACAGTATATCAGAAGGCTCATGTCGAACGGTTGTGCATTAGACAACACTAATACGGAGTTGAGCTCCCACGTACCTTGCATATATCGGGAGACCCCTCTAGGATACCTTAACCAATTGAGAAAATCCTTTTGGCTATCTTGTTAGAGAAATACACTGAGAACAACACTCAGGGAGATACTATGCACATGTCGTCTAGGTAGTTGGGTATTCAGGAAAGGGTATGGTCCCAATCCTCCTTGCCACATTTTACTGTTGGACCCTGTAGTATATCGCGAGTTACAAAGACTTGACAATCCTAGTGAGGAACCGGATTTTATCAGCCCCCCTTATCACCTAAGTTTTCTTGTGACTTTAGCTTGCGTAGGAGTGATTTTGTGTGTGATTCTAGTTTCATAACCTTAGGTTAGGGTCTTATAACCAACATTCTAGCTAAGTTACCTTTGAGATGATATCAAAGAGTTCAAGTCTTACCACCTAACTTTCCTCCTATTTTGGAAGAGAATAGAATGGAAGCCACATACCAATATGCCACTGTTGATTCCCATGTGGAATGGAATCCAGTTGTAGAAGCAGGGGAATAATTCACTTTGTATGATAATCCCTTGGTAGTCCAACAGTCTCCTATGGATGATACTACCTTTCATTTCCCAATGGAAGGTCAACCTAGTGCATTAGACTGGGTATTTAGTCACCCACCTGATGAAACCGTAGGAGTAAAGTTTGGTCCAAAAAATCATTTCTAGAGAACTTCCCTAGGGTAGTCCATTTATGAATATGGAACTACCGCGCCTTCCTTTGTTACTTCTCTGCGAAAAACAATTAGAGAGACTCCATTGAATGAACAATTATTTAAGGGCCTCTAGTCATCTTTAGATCGTTTGCTTGACTATGGTGAAAGTCGTAAGAAGGGGAACTCTCGTCCTATTCCCCATCATTCAAAAATGACCCCCCAAGGTTACCGTGCACTTTCATCGTCTCAAGTAGTCCCTGGTTTAGGGTCACCGACTTGAAGTACAGTAGCTTATGATCCAGGTCAAATGTCCATTGCATCTCTTTTAGTTCATAACCCTCGTCCTGCCTCTGGTTCTCCCATATATTCTGCTATTGGGGAAACCCGCATCCCAAGTTGTTTCAATTATCAGTGGAGTTACTTCCAGTATAAGGAAAAACCCTGCTATAGGACAACCAATAGTTATTGTTCCATCCACAAACACCAATGTAGTTTTCCTCCTTCAAGTATAGGGAAACCCTCAGTGGTACAACCTGTAATTAATCAACCTTCTTGGGGTTATACTTACCCAGGAAACCAACCACGTTTAATAAATGTGAATTATCAACCTACATCTTCAGGGATCATTTATCCAAGGATGCATTACCCCATAAATATGTTTACACCATGGGGGCAATCTAATTGGTTATATATGCATGTTCCTAGAGGGACACCTATGAATACTACTAGAGGTTATGGTGGACCACCTTTTGGAGGCCCACCCGATGGAGTTCCGCATTCTGGAGGACCACCACTTGGAGTTCCACCTTATGGATGACTACTACATGGAGTTCCACCTTTTGGAGGACCACCACCTAGAGGAATGTTGTCTGGCAGTCCACCTCCTCGAGGGCCACCACTTGGAGGACCCCTTCCACCTAGAGGATCCCCTCCACCTCAAGGCCCACCTTTTGGAGGTGCTCCTCTTGGGGGGCCACTGCCATCAAGATGATCCTAAAGAGGATCATCTGTAAATATACCACCCCAACAACCGGTATAACAGTCGACTTATGGTCCTACTGGTATACAGTTGCCATATCAATATTACCAGTATGTATAACCTAATCGAAAACTTCCGTTTTTGGAAAATTTGGACATGCCCGACTTGTCCAATTTGGCAAATGATCCCATTCAACATAACCCTTTGTGGCCTGCAATTCCGGTTAAGTTACCATCAGGCATCCCTACATTTGATGGGAAGCAAGGAGAAGATCCAAAAAATCACATTATGGAATTCCATCTATGGTTTTATTCTAACTCCTTGATGAACGATTCGATCTATTTGAGGCTCTTCCAACGAACTTTAACTGGCACGGCTGCCAAGTGGATTTCAACTCAATCGCAACATTTTTTGTTACCCATTTCCAGCTGCATATCCGTTTCAAAATTGGTATTGATATTTTAACATCCCTTCTTTATAATACTTCCACTCATATATCAGACCATATTCATGAGTGTAGCAGGTGGCAGAGACTCATTAAATATCCTATCCCAGACCAATTGTTGGCTGATTGGTTTATGAAATCCTTGTTGCATCCCATTTCCCGTGATGTGGATATGTGTGGTATTGTCGCTAAAGAGTGATCCATTAAGCGGGATTAGTATTTGGACTTGGTCTATTCTCAGTCCAGAACTTTGTATGACCTGATCCCTCAGGATCCTTGTCCCAACATAGACCCTTCCAAGCCACCTACAAAGACTCCTACTGATGGTGTTGTAGGTTCAATCCAATCCCCATCCGCAACAAAACCTGTTAAGCAACAAAGTAATTCTACCACTACTCCTTCTACTCCTATAGTTTCTGCCGAGGTGAATGCTATTCAAACTATGCAAACACCCGGTAATAAAAAGAAAGGAAAAGGAAAAGGAAAAATTCAGGAAACCAACAGGAGAACCCCAAGACCGTGACCTCAGAGAATGAAAACAAGCGTAAGAGGAAGGCTAAGTATCCTTTCCTACTGTGTGGAGGTGATGACTTCATGAAAGAGTGCCCTCGTCGTGAATAAATTAATAAGTTTTTGAAAAATAACCCTACACTAGTGGTACTTACCGATCCTTTTCCATCTCAACAACAATTATTTGACCACATGTCTTCACAAGGAATCTCTAACTCTACTGAAGAGATCCAAATGATGCCCGCTGAAACTATTAAGTTGATTACACGTAGGCATACATATGACAAACCAGTAGAGAAGAAAGACGAAGATAATTCTTCCGAGAAAGTACCTCCCCCTAATTCTTCTCCTACACCCCTTTCTAATTTCCCTCTTACAATTGAGAAACCTAACCTCAACTTGATTTTGCGCCCACCTAAGAGTACCATCCAGAAATCTGTATTTAATCCAAATGCTCAAGCTGCTCAATTCTACAACGTTGTTGAAGATTTGGCTTAAGCACATTGTGTTATGTCTACAATGGAAGTACTCCAAAGTTTCAATACGCAACTTACAAATATGTTGATGGATTTAGGGGCCTTAGATCTAGATAATACTACGTGACTATTCTTTTTAATGTGGAGAATTATAATTCAAGGTTATCTCACCAGCTCGCATTTCAAATCGCAACCAGGGTAGTTGGAAGGAAGGTCCATCATACTGTGTTGGACGAAGGAGATTCCACTTCATTTTTGTCTATATCTTTTTGGAAATCCATAGGTTCTCCCAAACTTACCAAGTCACTTACAACTTTGAAAGATTTCGACGGGAGAGGTTTCCAACCTCATGGACTGTTATTGGCACTATCGATCGAGCTTGGGGGAAAGATTGTTTCGATTCAAGTGGAAGTGGTCGATGCTTCATTAGATTGTAATCTTCTATTGGGGAGAAACTGGTTTTACGCTATGATGGTTGTCACTTCAACAGTTTTTCGTACTCTCCAATTCCCTTACTTAGTGAAGGTTGTGAGCATAGATCAGCTTGATTTTTATTCACCTAATGTTACTGCCGCTACCGCAAATAATATTCCTATGCTATGGAAATCCCTTCAGCCTTATCAACCGATCGGGGTCGGAATGTTGAAGGATTCATCTCTTATGGGTGTGTTTTCCTTGAATCCTCCTAGTACAAAAGTAGAAACTGTGAATATGATATCCATGACTAGGCATGTTCCTAAAGGTAAAGAAATTGTTGAGACATATTCTCTAGGTCCTCATGAGGCACTCTATGATGACATACAATCTGTTTCCAATATATACTATGATAATCATGATCTAGTGGCATCGAATCCTTACCACCTACCCTATTGGCTATATTCCCCTCTCCCCACTCTATATTATCTCTCGCAAAATTTCTCGTTAGATGAGTCTATTGTGGAGATCATGAGTGTGGATGAACCTGTATGGAAATACCATCACCATATATCCTCTTTCCTTCCCCATGCTAATTCGGTAGACTCTGATTTGTTTACTCTTATCAGCTCTGATGTTGTCAAAAATCCTCAAACACTCGTGTTCTTACAGGACACTGATTCTGAAGGAAACTTGTGTAACATAACTCAGACGAATCCCATTGACATATCAATGAATCCTAGAGCAATTGAGCACGTTTATGAGGCCAAAGCTGTTCGACTGAAGAAAGTGAAAAGTATAGAGCTCTATTAAAATAATTTTGAGATGTTTTTACTTGTATGTAGGAAGAGATGCCTAGGATTGATCCATCCATCGTTGTACATGAGATCAATACTTACCCCACGACGAAACCATTTCGAAAAAAAAATTCATTCCAAGGAAAGCTGTGGCTATCAAATCCGAGGTTGAAAAAATTCTGAAAGATCATTTTATTTATCCTGTATCGCTAACCAAGTGGGTGTCTAATATTGTCCCTATAGCTAAGAAGCAGGGCACTATTATGGTTTGTATCGATTTATGATACTTGAATAGGGCTTGTCCTAAGTGTTGTTCAGGACAATGTACCCTTGTAACCTTGGGTCGCTGGGGTTACCAACTTACTAAGACACTTGACAACAATCATCTTATGTAGAAATACGAATAGGAATAAGGAAGGAACTTGGAAAACCTGGTTTATGACGGTTTATCCAAGCTTGGTCTTCTCCTCTTTCGATCTCTTCCAAAGCTTCCAGGACTTCTCCACTCCACCTGCAAAGAAAAAATTCTTCAAGCAATATCTTGTATATATATCAATGGTTAGTGAAATACATGTTCATAATAAAATAATTAACAATTCATGATCCATCATATACAAGAATGCAACAATACAAAGATTGGAAGAAGAACTTTCTTTATTGACAAACAGAGAATGGTGAGATTACAATCCACCTTCTGAAACAAGGACTCCTCTCCAAATGGAGGACACTGAGTTTTGCTGCTCCAAGATGTATGAAGGAATACCACCAGCATAACTTTTCTCTTAAGAATGATTGATTAGCCCCATCCCATGTCCTCTATTTATACATGGGGAAAGAGATTGGTTTCGAAGGTTAGGATGGTTGAGACAGTTGAGATAGTTATTGATTAAGGCTCAACTAATCTCGACTAATCGTGACTTATATTTTTTAACATTGAATTAAGGTACACGCAAGTATGTATATAGGAAATGCGTGTGTGACACACTCATTGATTTAAGGAAACTCACATGTTCAAGGTACACACGGGTTGCAATGCAAATAATCACGTGTGACACACAAGTTTCAATGCAAATACTCGCGTGTGCGTCCCTAATCTCCAAATGAAAATATATTAAGTTGTTCAGGTCTTTATGTATCAATGGTCATGCAAATATATTGTGTTCTAGCCAATTCAATCCTATTTTCCCTTTTGTGTCCCGACATATTGGATGTCAGTACTCGGACGGAGAAGTGTCATTTTGGCTGATAACAGATGCCCCCTCATGTGTTTGGTCAGAGGGAAACGATGGCTGAAATACATTACAATCTTTTAATCTTGGAAAACTCAAGTGTCCAAGGTAGCAGAGCAAGTGCCTAAAACAAATACATATCAATGTCATGTACAAAATCATATTTGAGGATTCCATGTTCAATATACTGGAACATTAGATCCTTTACAATATTTGATTACATCATATGATACGGGTACAAGACCGCATATATTACAAAGGTGGATCGAAGCCACAATATACAATGATGAGTCTTCAAAATTTGGAAACTGTGTAGTTGAACATAACACAATCTTGCGCAACTTAGATTATAGATGTGAACCTAAGGCCTTCGTCAAAATCCAAAGGAACCAGTACAATTTCTACCATGTGCATAGATGTGCTGAAGTCGAACATGGAAGAAACTCAATAGGCTGTCAGACAGTGATTGCAACTGACCATTGAAGCAAAGGAATTCACCAATAATGGTAGTGAATCCTAAGGTACAATTGTCAAAATATCTAGGTCTTCGTCTTCAAGAAGTGCTGATGAGAAACCGTACTGTGATGAGGAAGGCAATGGATCCTCCAACATATCACAAGAGTGACTAGGAACTAGATATGGGAAGGTAGACACAAGTGATATCAGATAGGATAATGATGGAATCAGGATAAAAATCAGATGAAGGGATATATCCTTGAACAATGAGCACGACACATAAATGAACCAAGGCAGATTTTAACTTGCAGATAGGACAACTAGAATTATCTGTCATGTAGGAGACATGATCAGATTCCCCATGTAAAAAGGACAAGTTGAGGGGTAAGAAACTCGAAGTAATAGCTGAGCTGAAAGTGTAATCTGAAACATGAGTATCGAAATTTTCAGAGAGTGTTATGTTCAAGGATGACATACTGCCACTATTTATAAGCCAAAGAGAGTATTTCTTTCTTATCTTTCCTGTTAAATTCTAATGAGTCTAGAAAAGTAAACTCAGGTCACTCTTCATTTTTGACAAGCTTGAAGAGGGGAGAGAATAATGCTTGATAAGGTTAC
Source organism: Pseudotsuga menziesii (assembly GCA_001517045.1). Classification (NCBI taxonomy): domain Eukaryota; kingdom Viridiplantae; phylum Streptophyta; class Pinopsida; order Pinales; family Pinaceae; genus Pseudotsuga; species Pseudotsuga menziesii. The sequence continues at coordinate 23,282 of LPNX010688322.1, forward strand.
TTATTCGTGGATTTTACGAGCCCGAACTAGCACATCCTCATTGGTGTTTTCATATTTTGAGAGTCTGAAAACTTCGAAGAAGAATCCAGGGGGGTTCTTTTTCGTACAATTTAGTCTCCTGAGGCCAAAAAAGTATAAAACAATCCACAAAAGAACTCTCTTATCTTCAGAAGAAGTAAGGCGCACCTTTTTTGTACTTACTCGGGAAGGTCCGAAAAAGGTTAAATTACCACCTACCCAATGCTCCTTCAAAAGCAGCATATAGCCTAAGTTTTACGAGTGTGAAGGAAGGAAAGATCACTCGGAAAGATCCATTTGATTATGAGAAATGGGGCTTACAACAGTAAACTCGATGCTTTGTTCTTTATGGTTTAATGAGCATGAGAAAGACATAAAGTACACTCGGAATATTTTTCATGTTTAGGTCTAGAGCACGAAAAAGAGAAAACTAAGCTCATACTGGGCATTCTTTTCCGTAAGTTTAGTCCCTGAGGTCCGAAAAAGTGATAAACTTATGCCTGAGAATACTCTTCTCAATTTCGAAGAAAGAGAGGGTTCCTTTCTCGTAATATTTCATATGGTCCGAGAAAGCGATAACCTACCACCAATGTGGATGCCCATTCACATATTCTTAATGAGCCTAAATGGACAAGTTTAATCGGCAATCAATTCTATTTTGACTAGTCAGACCTGGGCCTAAAGAAACTCCATAAAAGTGGGGAGCCTTATATTGAAAAGGATAACTTGTAAAAAGAGACCTATAATGAGGCTCAATTTGTCATGAAAAATAGCTAAGAAGGCTTCCAAAAACATATGACAAATGCAGAATGAGTACCAACAGACAACAAAGTGTTCTAAACTAGGGTACTCATGGAAAGGAGGCCCTATCCATGGAGGAAAAATGATGTAGACGAGGTAAAAAATGGTTAAACACCATAGCCTGTGGTCAAAAATGTAATCCTAGGGTTAAAAGTGGATAAGGTATAGATGAAAAAGTACATGTGAAATATCCAAATCCTACCCTATATGATTGGATAACGACCTTGAACCTATTGCATTGAGACAAAAGAGATGGTATTAGTTCATTCATAAAAAAAAAAATTTAAACTATAGACTATAGGTTGAAATTTTTGAAATTTTCTATATATAGTTCAAAAATAGAAATAAAACATACCATTTCATGTTTTTACCCAATTTGGTAATATTTCACCTTTGTCTTGATTTGCTTGGTGTGGACAAACCGGTTGACGATCTTCAAATCTGCAAGTGTCAGGTTGGCTAACTTTCCTTTCTCTTTCATTCCATCTGTTCTAATTTTTAATTTTATGCAAATTTTTAATGTTTTGGGCCTTCCCTAGGGAGGTTGCGCATTACATATGGGTACGTGACTTATATAATCACATACATGTGTTATACATGTGACCTTCCCAAAGACAACTCGCGTGTGAAATGCGGCCTTTCTAAAAGACGGTCACATGTACTGCGTAACATAGGAAAGGTAAATTTTGGCCAAAATTAAAAGAAATTGATAGTTTCTAATAGTTAATAGTGGTCAAATGGGCAGGTTCAATCATGGTTTTAGAATGGAGGGAACAGGAGCAGGAGGATATGGACTGATATGCTCTCCATGATGCCCCCACTATGCATGTGTTACAGCAAAGCGGGTTACTAAATTTCTTCTGCACTTCTCCAATTTAGGCCAATGTCCACTTGCTTGAAAAGTTGATTAGCTATTGGGATCATGACCTTGGCGCTTTTGATCTTCAAGGTGAGATCTTGGAGATAACTGTGGAAGATATGTATTTTATCATGGGATTGTCTCGTAGGGGTATTCTTGTGAATATCGAAGGTACTAGCAGGGTAGGTGACCCCTTGAGTGTCCAAGACTATGTGGACACCTACTGCATGCCTGATAGTCGAAAAAAGGGATCATGCATACCGATTGTTCATATTTCCAACTTCCCATTACAGGTGAGGATGAATACAATAGTATGGGTTGCAGGATATTCTTCAATTCATCTCACCACTCAAAACCAAATGAGGATTTCCATAGAGTGCATACAGGGAACTGTGTTCGATTGGTGCTTAGGTATAATATCAATCATGAGAAAACAACTCTATGACTGTAAGAGAGGACGACGCAAGAATTTTGGGTATTCATGTATATTGGTATCATTCTTCTTTAAGAGAGTGCCCGCTATTAACCCTACGATACCACTTTCATCTTTCTCTCCTCACCAGCCTAGATTGACCAGGTGGGGAGAAGTCTTCTTTCGCTAAGGTGGCAGAGGATCAGTTCAGGGTGTATACGATGATGATTTCTACATGTGGTGGAAACGACAGTTACCAGCACTTGAGTAGTTTCCCTACTCATGTTTATATTTTTGAGGAGACAATGATCTCGTCCTTTCACCCGGAGGAATATGGGGAGAGCTAGCTATTTTGCTTTTTATATTTTTAAATTTTATGAATTTTTATCATAAAGTTATATACATATGTATAACAATTTTAAATCCATTTTAATGTTGTTAAAATGCAGATATTGGACCTGTCCGCCCTGATGGGCACCCCAGGATGTATGTGCGACTTGTACCGAGTGGAAACTAGGGTTTACTGAGAGTACTCGAGGGGAAGCAAGCCATGCTGACCCAAAGAATGCCAACTATACGGATTGAGCATATTCCTGTTGTTATGCAGGAGTTCGTAGTAGGCATTCCACCTATCTGGATATGCCTCATGAGGAGGGTGGCCAAATACATTCTATTCTACATGGTAGCCGAAGAGTTTGATACAGTCGAGGAGGCTGATGAGGCCAGCGATGGTGGTGATTTTGGTGATGGTGGTGATCAGGCCTAGATCCATAGGCATTTTATTGGATTGTGATCCAAACTTTTTGTATATTTATATAGTTGTGACTGGATCTTAGGATCAAAACTCAACCTATCTATGGACAATTTTTTACTATACATACATACATACATACATACATACATACATATATACATACATATATATACATACATATATATATATATATATATATATA
>LPNX010688322.1:27573-105650 GCA_001517045.1 Pseudotsuga menziesii
TCACATATGCACCAGTTAATGAATTTTCATTTCATGGAATGTGGTTAAATGAAATATAATCGAAATTTATTTCAAGTAATATAACCTGCAAAAACTAATGTAACAAGGTAGGGTTTCGCACTTGATAAGTTCCATTGAGCTTGGAAACCACCAGAATCAAGTCTGACTTCCAACTGGGTGATGCCACGTGACAAAGCATCCCACAACAACTCAATAACAGCCTTGTATTCAGCCACGTTATTGGTAGCGGGACCCAAGCAAGCGCCTCGAGAGGACACTAGCTATCTTGAGGGTGAATATATGACCCATGCAACTGAATCTGGGTTACGAGTATGATGACTAGCACCATTTGCAAAACCTACAAACCACTCAACTAAAATCTATAACAACCACCATATGGTATAATAACACTAACCAAAAACTATTGTACATAATAATACATGCAATAAAATTACAAGAAAAAGAATTAAGCCTAGGAATAGTACTTCTTTAGGTAGATCCCATTCCTAGGCTCAGGAATCTTGTTTTCTTTAAAACCTGTTAATTCATTCGCTCCTCTATCTAAATCCTTGAAACGATATAGGGATCTAGCCACATAGATTTGAACTTTCCTGTCCCTAAGGGTTCTTTGTCTTGATACCAGAGTAAGACAAGTTCCCCTTCAGAAAAAATCCTAGGTTTGGCAGCTTTATCATACAGGTTTTTAACCCTATTTTTATGAGCTTTGTTTGTTGTTAACGCATCTCTATGTCGCTCATCTAGATTTTTCAAATGTAGAAAATGTTCTTCCAACTCTATCATTTCAGGAAGTACATGAATGGAAATTTTAAGCGATGGAATATTGCATTCAATTGGAGTGACTGCATCCACCCCGTGAACGAGTTCGAAAGGTGAAAACCCCGTGGAAATCTTAACATTGGTTCAGTATGCCAAAACTGTAGGATATAGCATAATGTGCCAATTTGACCAGGCTGCATTGATGGTCTGCTTAAGAATGGTTTTCAAGGTATTATTGACTGCCTCTACTTGACCATTCTCTTGCGGGTAGAAGGAAGATGAATGGTGTTATGGAGAGAAACTCCTATGGCTTGGGGTACCACAACAGATAGCTTGACTCCAGAAATCAATCCTTTCCTATATGCAAGAGAAACCAAATATCTAACACTAAAGGATCTCAATTCGTACCTTATTTCGGACGGTTGATGTAGATCCCCGTTGAGCTTTCCAACTCTAGCTTGACTTGATAAATTGCTTCCTCAACATTCAATAAACAAGACAAGCATGCTGTATATAATTGTATTAGACCTACTCTAGCATATATAATCAATAACATATAAGCATTTGAAATCATCCATGGATCAAATATTCATTCAAATATACATTATTGGACAGGAAAAGATATTTCTATTAATATAAAACAGAGATTACAATAGAGACAACCTCTGTCGGCACGTCTGTGAATCAGAGAAACTGAGTCCCCCACTTGGACCTCCACCACTTCAATCCTCCATCTCTCTATAGCAAGCAAAAGGAAAGCTTGGGAAGAACAAAAAAGTGCTCCAAGGGACAAAGGGATGCAGACTCAAGTATAAGCTTTGGCAACAATGGACTATAGTTTTCTTGCTCTTCAATTCCTCATGCCTTCAATGTATCCAAAGGGTTCCTTATATAGCTCTTCAATGGGGTAATGAAAGGTCGAATTCAAGCGATCTCAAGGCATATGGAAGGCTAGGAGACAAGTGAGTCAGATCCACATCAAGGAAAACTCCAAAAGAATTTGGCCTTTTGCACACATCTCGATGTACGCAGGTTTAAGGGTCAAATCCACGTATATACACGAGAAAGGGATTAAAATCGCGTATGGTAATTTTTGCATGTTTTTAGGGATGATCTTGGAAACATCAAAGGTACAAAAATGGTCCATGGGGTCTATGGAGTCTGCAGAGGGACAGGGAAGGCCATAAAAGTGTGATTCACCATGTGTGGTAAAATCAGCTGTAACAGATGCCCCCTAATGTGTGAGGTCAGAGGGGTCATACGATGGCCAAAATACATTATAATTCCATCCTAGAAGTGGAGTGATGAAGAACCCAGTGGAAGAACTAGCCATCCAATCAGTATAATACAATGATAAAGCTCTGCATATAACTGCAAGTAGATACAACAGTCTCGAATACATAAGAGTACAATGGCCATGAATAGGCATGATACAATATGACATGTGTGCTCATCGCCACGTACAATATAAATAGCTCAGAATCTTCATGATGAAGATATACAAAGGATCATGATCTCCATGAAGACTGAAGATATATAATGGATCAACATCTCCATAATGGCTGGAAATGTCTAACATATACTGGAATCAAGTCACTAGAGATGAAATATCATGAACACTGGCACGATCAAGGAGGTAGCATATAAGAGATGCCACCAATCTGGAAGGTATTCTACACAAACCGCTACGAGTACATGTCCTACTATGTGAATAGAGGTGTCAAGGTCGAACATAGTAGTCCATCATCTTATTACTGGTCATTGATGTATACCATTAATAGACACGAGATCACCCACCGATAATGAAAATCGGAATCAAGGTACTAGAGTGCAAACTAACAAGTGTGAATAAATGTGTTGAGGTCAAACATTTGAGAGAATCCATCAATCAGGGGACATTGATCTATTCCCAAAAACTGTGGATGGCGAGAGAACCTACCACTGATGACTGCAAGTCTCAAGGAACTCAAAAATGACTCTAGATTCCTATCCCAAAATAAATGATATGAAGGCGATGGGATGAAATCTGCTGGAAGGAGGGCATTAAGGCATCCCCCATCATCCAACACGAGGTACTCAACAAAGGTGTATAATGTGGAAGGAATCGATCATAAGGTGCATGAACTAGTAATTGTACCGGGAATGGCCAACATGCAAAGTCAAGATAACTGAGGAATGACCAACTCAGGTTTCAACTTCCTTTGAACAAGAGCATAAAGGTGAATGGTGACTGAATGTAGGTAGCATAGACTCGATATGCAAAACTGGGACATCTTTGCAACACAGGAGGCATCAACAAAGGCTCCATAGGGACTAGAAGCTTAACCAGTCAGTGGAGATAAACTCAGATAAATGAGTACAGCTCCTAAAGACAAACTATTAACCCAACCAATGGATGTGATATACAGTGCTCTATTCGAAGGAGACACGACTCAACTACTACCAAAGATAACATCTTTTGTTGTCCGACTTTTTTGTTTTTTTATTTTTTATTTTTGGACTTTTTCAAATATTTGAAAAGCTTGAAAAAGAATAAAATCACTTTAAAGTTATAGACTAGGAGGAGACGAGTGTCAAATAGGAAAACAAACTAGTTCCAAGCAGCAGAATATACCTATGCTCAATGTAAGGATACATGTGTAGGATAGAGACACTCGGGGGAAAGTCCCCTCCCGGTAAAAATAGGGAATCAAGCTGCGAAGGATATAATAAATGGCTCTGCGTGGTTAAACATCAGACAATCTCGAGCTGGATGGATGATACTCAAATTCATGGAAGCCAGCATAAGGCTCAATGAGGCAGGAAAAGCTCATGATAATGCAATTACAACTTGACATAAGGGAGTGCTGGGGAAACAGGCCAGCAAAAGATCAAGAGCAGTATTAGGCTCTTGTGAAATGTCATGGCGATACTAGACAACGGACTCCCACACCCTAAAGGACAAACTGTCGGCATGGGCACCAAATGCAAATAAGGAGCTAACTAGGGTACCCATGTAAGGTCAAGCTCTACCATTCACATCATGTCACTTCTAAGACATCAAGAAGGTTCCGTGACAGGATAGAATGGGTTCATACCTAAGGTTATAATGAAATGGTCATAAGGTCATGCAAAATGCAAATGGAAGTGGAATCTAACCTATATGCCAGTTTAAACATCATACCTGAAATCGGCACGAACGGGACAAAACAATGGTCGAAACGGCGTTCAAAACGGTCTCCTACATCATTATATTAGTCAAAAACGGTCCAAAAGGGTCAGAAATGGTCCAAAACTATAGAAAGGGGGTAAATTTTTTCAAAAATTTGAAAAATTTCTATAAATAGTAATAAATTCAAAACATTATATAACATTTGAAATTTTTACCCAATTGAGCTTAGAACTTTAAACGCAAATTCCAGGAGTTTCAGTCGGCGGAATCCGACACCGTTTTTTCTAGGTAACTTCCCATGCCCTGCTCTTTCATTTGCATGTAAATTTTTCAAATTTACATGGTGAAAATCAATTTCTAGGCCATTCTAAATTATGCGCCTTAGCCCACGCGGAAATCGAGGATTTTTTCGCGTATAGGGTTGGCTATACACAGAAAAATGCCTCAAAATCGTGTGTGCGGCCGCGTTTAAGTTTTTCTAAGACAACTAATGACCAAAACTCAAATTGAATGTGCAGGATGGTACTAGAATGGAGGGAATGAGAGCATGGGGATGTAGAAGCAGAAGTACAGGGCGATCTAATGGCACAACAAGCTCTTCGTGCATGTGGGATCTACAATTTTGGGTGTCTTGGTGGCTTAAGGGCCAAACCAAGACTGCTGTAGATGCTAGTAGACTACTGGGATCCTGACTCAGAGTCTTTCTAGATCGACGGGATGTTCCTCACTATAGAGGTGTACATATACTTCATTACTGGATTGTCTCGACGGGGGGGAGTGGTGAACTCACGGTCTCGCGAGCCCGGAGGTGGCCTCACCATAGATGAGTATATAGCTATATATTGTTATCCAGACACGAAGAAGGTCGGGAGTCAGATCCCAACTAACTCCATATAGGTGCTAGGCCTAAAGGCCATACTACTAACACTTAATAGGATAGAAGGGCTAGCCTCACTCCACCAGGCCTCGTAGCCCTTGATGTTCTATGCAGTGGAGTGCATGAGACCCACAGTTTACGATTGGAGTACTGCGATGTTGAGCAACATTAAGCAACAGCTCAGTGAATGCAAGATGGGAAAGGTATGAAACTTCGGTTTCAGCAATATACTGAACACATTCTTCTTTGAGTGTGTTCCGGGATTGAGCCCTAGAGTTGACGTTCCTCTTCATGGGGTTCAAGATCCGGCCCAACGACGTTGGGCAGATGCGATGCGCAGAATAGGTGTAGGTAGGGTGTCCAACCCCTATCCAGTTGATTTCTTTCCATGGTGGTGGTGGCAGATAGTTGCCACCGATTATTATCCCTATGCGGGGATAGATTTTCGGGGAGATCCCAACATGCCTCTACCACCAGGATTAGCATACGGTGACATTGGTAACGAATCCCAACCCTCTTTTTAAGTTTGGTGAATTATTTAATTTTTTATATATATATAGACTCAAAAGACATGTTTTTGCATGACAACAGATAGTGACATCCTGTCATATGTATGCAGATGTAGGACCACGGTAGCTTGATGGTTTCCATAATCATAGATGAAGGGGAAGAGGAGATGACATTATGGGTGTGGATCTAGAGCGGATGCTCCAAAGCATTCATACCAACTTTGTGCAGCTGACACATAGGGTACCCATGGCGCAGGTCGAAGACCTGCCATGAGGCCATGCAGCGTCAGGTGGTGGGTGTACCACGAGCATGGGTGTGGTTATTTCTATGGCTAGCTAGAGCCATGGTGACATTCCACGATTAGAACCCCCTCCTCCTCCCCAAGCTTAGATACCTGGGAGTGATACATTTTGTACTACCGTGTATATATATTTTGGTGGCTTGAAAGCCCCATTTTTGTATTATGACACTTATGTATTATCACATTTTGGATGTTTAATGAAAAACTTTTATGATGATCGATTTATTTATTTACATGTGTAAAAATGTATGTTTGTAATGAGCTTGTTGTCTATGAATCAAATGCCAATCTAACACATAGTTAGCATATTAGTTAGCAACTTGATTATAAATTCTTGGACATGTATGTATGTTATGTTGTCAAATTGTCGTTCTAACAATCTCACATGTAAGAATCTTCATAGTAATGTTGGATCCCTAACATGATACAAGCCATTAAGTTGTGACACTACTAACTGTGAATCAAGACGTACCTCAAGAGAGAGAACACCATGTGAAATGGCATCCTGTACAAGCTCTATAACGACACTATATTCAAAAACATTTTTTGAAGAGGGTCGTAAACATACGCCTCTTGAAGACAATACCTGACCCGTACGTGTATAAATCACCCAAGCAGCAGAGACTGAGTGTTGAGTGTGGTGGCTAGCACCATCTGCGAATCCTATATAGATGGAAGACTCCATTCACATCTTCCATAAGAAACGAAAGCTAATCAACAAACCCGATCACCATAAGAAAAACCTAACTATGCAAAATACTATACAATAATATACAATAGTTAGCCCTGGTTGAGAATCATGCATTGTACTTTTTAAGATAGAGCCCATTTCTAGGCTCCGCCAAGGCTGTCCCCTCATAATCTACTAACTCATATGCGCCCTTCTCTAACACACATTTAATAATGTAAGGACCATGCCACATGGGGTTAAACTTTCCTGCCCCCAAGGGTTCTTTAGCTTGATCCCACAAAAGGACCAAACCTCCTTCACTAAACTTCCTTGGATGGAAAAATTTATCATACTGGACCTTAACGCGATGCTTATTCACTTCTAGGGCCACCAAGGGATCTCAGCGCTACTCATCAAGCTGCTCTAAGTGGACCAAATGTTCCTCCAATGGGGAAGTGTCTGGTAAGAGTTCTGTGGCTATATTCAAAGAAGGTGTTTCACACTCAACCGGCAATACAGACTCCACTCCATGTACAAGCTGATATGGAGAAAAACTGGTGGCAGTCTTAACCGCGGTCCTATAAGCCCACAAAGCAGGATATAACATGATATGCCAATTGGTATTTCTTTGTGCGATGGTTCATTGGAGAATGGACTTGAGTGATTTGTTCATTGCTTCAACCTGTCCATTCGCTTCAGGGTAATAAGAAGAGGAATGCTCCTGCTTATATCCTAACTTTGAGGCCAACTCTCCCATCATCTGATTCTGAAAGTGCCTACCATGGTCAGTGACAAGCTCTTTCGAAATACCGAATCAAGTAATGATCTAGTTGAATACGAAATGTGTGGTTTTCTCACCTTCATATTTAACCATGGGCATAGCCTCATCCCATTTCATGAAATAGTCAACAGCCACTACAATATGATGATGCCCCCCAGTTGAAGCTGGGTTGCAATCCATGAAATCAAGCTCCCACTTAGTGAAGGGACTGGCGGTGATAATTGGATGTAACAGGGCAGGATGTGAGTGCATATTGCGTGCAAACACCTGGCAAGGGTGGCACTTCTTAACCGCATTGACACAATATTTAAAGATCGATGGCCAGAAATAACCCACTCTCAAGATATTTTGGGTTGTATAAATCCCAGATAAATGACCACCACACGCCCCTCCATGGCAATCATTCAGCACAAGCTCAGCCTCCTCATGAGTTAAACAATGATGTAAAATGGAATCTACCCCATGGCGGTATAATGTGTTATCCACTATGAGGTAATTCTTGGATACATGACGTAACCGTCGTCGCTCATCCTGTGAAAGGTGAGTAGGGACCTTCAATGTTTGTAAATATATAATAATATCCCTGTACCATGGATCCAAAGTTGAGATCAGGAAAATGTGCTCATTGACAAATGTATCTTCGCAAACTTCCTCCTCCTCCTCGCTTGGGAAATCAGATATTAGCTCCGCAAAAATCAACGATTTTTTCAATTTTACCGAAACAAAATCAAGATTGAATTCTTGCAAGATGACAATCCACTTATTATACTTTCCCCCTATCATCCTTCTAGTGAGGATGAACTGAAATGGATTGATGTGGGCTACCACCAAGGTCTGGCGAAGGAGAATATAGTGTCTCAATCTTTGAACTGCATGAACGGTAGCTAAGGCAAGTTTCTCCACATGGGAATAATGGATCTCCACATCTATAAGGTTTCAGCTCAAATAATATATGACATGCTCCTGGAGCTCCTCAATCCTCCTGAACCAAAACCATACCAATCGTCTCCATGGACGCGGCCACATAAAGTAAAAAGTCACGGCTATAGTCGAGTGGACTAATCACTGGGGCCAATGCTAAGGCTTGATTAAGCGCATCAAATAAATCTTGGGCTCACTCGTCCTAGGAAAAGGTAGTTTCCTTCTTCAAAATATGCATAAATCCTCTCTTCAAATTGGCAAAGCTAACTACAAATATACGCAATAAATTTGCCATGCCTTGCAAACATTGAAGATGTCTAATGTTTTTCGGGGGAGATAATTGAAGTATTGCCTAAACCTTTAAAGGGTCAACTCTTATACCCTCCTTGGAGACAATGAACCCTAATAAGCGGTCAGACTTCACACAAAAGATGCATTTATAAGGATTTAACTTGACCAAGTAATGGTGGCATTTTTTGAACACTAATCTCAAATGGTAGGAATGACACATCCTCTGACGAGAATGAGCAGCAAGGTCATCCAAAAAGACTTCAATAATCGATTTGAGATCATGGAAGATCAAGGTCATAGCCCGCTGAAAAGTCGCTCCAGCGTTTTTAAGGCTGAAAGGCATCTTCTGATATGAAAAGGTACCCCAAGGACAAATAAAGGTCGTCTTATGTTGTTCCTCGGGTTTGATCTGTATCTGATTGTATCCGGAAAATCCATCCATAAAGGAAAATAGCTCACTTCCCACACACTCATCCAAAATTTGATCAATAAATGGTGTAGGGAAATTATCCTTAGGACAGGCACGATTCAAGTCACGTAAATTAGTGAATATATGGATCGTTCCTTGTTTCTTATCAACTGGAATGGGGTTTGAAACCCACTTTGTCAAGGGAACGGGATAGATAAAACCAGCATTCAACAGTTTTTCTATCTCAGCCTTAATCATGGGTGATTTTCTAGGATTCACCGCATGCAAGCGTTGTCGAGCAGGCTTAGCATTTGTATAAGTTTTAATCTCATGTTCAACAATGCGAGGGTCGATACCTGACATTTCCTCGTATGACCAAGCAAATACGTCATGAAACTCTTTGAACAACTTGCTATACTCTTGAATCTTAGCATGGGACCATTCTTCCCCAATATAGACATTCTCAATCTTGCCAGGATCGTGAGAGATATTGATAGGAATGGTAGGAGATATATTTGCCACGTTTCCATCAGCCATCGGACCAGGAGAGCTTAATGGAACCAAGGGACTACCAATTCTCTCACTAAGAATCTCCCTAAAGTCTTCACACTCTAAACGGTCAAGCTCAGGAATAAAGTAAGATATATGATGCAACTCTTTCAAAGGTGGCTCAACCCAGACATAGCCTCAATAATAGCTTCATCTGATGGAAAAACACTATCAAGGCAGTCATGCATGTGAGAAGACTCAACTGCCCATGTAGGTAGCACATATGGGTCCTCCTCCTCCGTTCATGAAGAGGAAAGACTAGGCTCTACAACACATTCAATATTAGCTTGATATGCTATCATTGCTACAGGAAAAGGCATGTCCGTTCCAATAGGATCACAAGAAGGACTCGGAGTAGGAAGAATCCAAGGATCTTCCATATGAGTGGTGCGAAAAGACACCAAATGCACTGACGATGAAGCCTCATCAAAACTAGAACTGATCATAAGAATAGGTGTAGGACAACTAAAGGATCCCATAAGGGATGGATACATGCCAACACCCACACTCCCAGTTGCCAGCTGAGAGTGCTCAACAATCGGGAAAAAAATTCCCGAAGATGCGGTAACACATGGATTCTTGAATGACATTTGATCAATCGTAGCTATCTTCCCATTAAACGGAAAGCATACAACTCAAAATAGAGATGAAGCTACAACTTGCATACTGTACTTGCAATTCCTACCCAGTAACAGATTGTAGTTAAGGGGTGCATCACCCACCTCGACCTCAATCGCGACGGTCTTCCCTCCCAAACGGACCTTAAGAGAAGGAAGAATGTCGTGCGGTAGAAATGATCTACCATCAAACGCAGTCAACATGGTAGTGGATTTAGACAACTCAGGGGAACCCAAACCCTTCCAACACGTCAAAGACATCACGAAAGCAGCAGTGCCTTCGTCAATCACAATGCGTTTTATGGTCTTGTTAAGACATTCTACATGAATCAAGAGAGACACATAGTAAAGCAAGCGAAGTTGTAGTCCCGTGGTTTCAAATTTTATGACAGAGGAAGAGTTATCATCGTTAACACCAAGAGAAAAAATAAAATCCTTCCTTTGCAAAGGAAAACTTTGAAGTACATTGAGTGCAGACATCTCACAAGGAGTGTGGCCCAAATCCTTGACAACAGAATAGTTCTGGATGGCTTGGGCATTAGAATTATGCCTTGAATGCTTAAGGACTCCCTTAGGAATGTCAAGTGCAACTTTAGGTTTATCCATAGGGTTTTCAATATGCAAAGGACTCCCGAGTGGAGCAGGTTCCTTTCCAAGGTCAGGTTGTGATGAACCATAGTCCTTCGCACAAGTCACAACCTTAGTAGCACGCACCATATTGATGCAACCATGACCATTACTATATTTCGATGGTTCTTGATCTCCACTATATTGATCATGGGTCCTCGAGTTCATGTTTTGATTATGAGGTAAAGGGTTGGTCAACATAGCTAGGCCTTGCGCTATGAACCTTGAGGCTTCTTCTATCCAAGGGCACAAGTGAGTGAGGTGGTCATCCTTACACAACTTGCAAGGAAACTTAACCTTACGTTTAGGTTGCTTGCCCCCCCAGCATTTCAGGAATTCTTGTCATTAGAATTGGCATTTTCATTCCTATTCCCACCCTTATGATTGTTTTTACCCTTCTTCTTATTCCTTCCGGGTTGCTGGTTACCCTTCTGGTCCGACGATTGCATCGAAAGCACATTCGTCGTTTGGGTGGGTTGAGACGAAGCCGTGGCTTGTCCCAAGGCATATTGGTTGATAGATAATTGACTAACATGTTTCACAACCGAATCCGTAGGTTTGGTACTCGTACAACCAACAATTCCATCGGCATGTGGTCCAGGTTTGACCTTAGGGTCAAAACTAGAACGCAGAGTGTTAGGAATGATCTCATATAACAAACTGAATTAAGCATAAATCAAATCCAATTCCTGCGACCTAAAAATGGCTTGTTCCTCATTTTGAACTCCGGATGTAGAAACATCCTTCGCTATATAAGGTAGTAACAATTTAAGGAACCACTCGAGGAGAAAGTCCGACGATATGAAGGCTTTAATCAATCTCTTCCGTCTACGCCATTCTTGGATATGGTCCAAGATATGTGTGGCTTTGTCTTGCCGAAATGTCGACAAGAGTTCTGTACCAACGTCATAACACACTGGTAGCTAGAAGTGGTTGAGAAAAGTCATAGCTAGGTCAATGAACAAAGTGAATTCTCCCCTAGGTAACTCTATGTACCATTTTGCTGCAGGACCGGTGAGGGTGCGTTGAAACAGCCTTAAACGGATCGAATCTTCGTGTAAGGAATTAGAAGAGCACCAAAGGTGAAATGTAGTAACATGTTCACTAGGATCTTCTTCTGGTTTGCCCTCGAATTTGGGGATGTTCGAGGGAAGCTTTGTAGGGACAGCTGTCCAAGCCAGGTCATAAGATACCAGATCGTTCGTTAGTCTCGACAAGTCAGGAAAATTTAACTTTGCGAGGAAAGGGAGCCTAGGTTGAGCAGGTTGATGAGATGCTCCCTGATAATTTTGGTTCACATAGGAATCGTTACCGTAACCACCATGGCCATGGCCATAGTATCCTCCTCCCATTTGACCCATGTAGGGTGGCATGGAAGCACCATAATGTGGTGTACCTTGATTATTTGGGGCTACAAAGCCATAATTTGGGGAGTAAGTGGGTTGTTGATACCTGTACCCATAAGGTGAATAACTTTGTGCATTCTGCAGTCCATAATATGGTCTATAAGAAGTCCCATGAGACACTCCATATGTAGGAATATGACCTCCAGAAGTAGGAATATGACCTCCCAAGACAACAGGAGGTATTTGACTCTGAGACACAACTACGTGAGTAGCAGCAGTACGCATAGGACTCATAGCGACATTCCGGCCTGAAGGACCATGTGAATGAGGGGGAGGAATAACATTCGAAGAACTAGGAATAGAGGATGAAGGGACATGTGAAACTATGTAAGTGGTATTCCCTACCATCACTCATCTTGGTTTTGGTATCCGAATAAGACTACTAGCACCGGGTCTAGTTTGAACATGTTATGTGACCTCCACCACCGGGATGGAGGGTGTAATGTGACTCGTGTTCTCAAACCTTTCCACATGCAAATGACTAGGAATGCCCCCAGACATAGTGTTAGGTTCAAACTCTGACTCGGCATGCTGTGCCAAATCATGTGTAGGAATACCAGATGTATCATAACTAGTGCTCGCAAGTTCATGATGAGTCTCGTCACCCAAAAACTAATACCGATGACCTGTGAATGAGGGATCATACCCAGTGTGTGTAGGTATATCAGATGAAGGATCATATGTAGGAGTAGGAAATTCTTCCCCAACCTCATGAGGTGGAGAAGGAAACTCAAGAATTTCATCTTCATGATTTCCCATTGTGTGTGAATCAATGTGAGAAGTAGTTCGCCTCGACTGTCTGTTTCTCTCTCCCAAAGGAGGAGGATATGTAGAAGGCGGATTCCTACTAAACGATGAGAATGGTGAAGTGTCACACCCGAATCCACAATGACTCAAAAAATGAAAAAGACTCTTCTACTTACGCAAACCCTAAGCAAGCTAGCATGCACAGAGCATACACCTATATAATCTAAAGCCAATCACAAGCAAACAAGGGTAGGATATGTGAGCTCCCGAATGAAGCAGGTATGTATCGCATAGGAGAGGCTTGAGACTCCCATACACAACAAGCAGAGGTTCTTAACCAATTATTGTGGCCCTCAGCTTCAATGCATATAGCGAGTGTGCTGTCTGACCCCAACCTGGTCAGGACACCTGCAGAATAACCCCTGCAAAGTACCCCCTCGATAAGCTAGGTAAGGCAACTAAGGTGACCTCAATATAATCAATGCTCAGGAAGACAGTCACAGGCGGGATTGACCATATGGGCAAGGTAACAAAGCCCGAAACTCTCGAAAGAGCCCCCATATACGAATAAAATCCTAGAAATACCTCCGGTGCTACTTAGTTATGACTAGGGGTCATCCCAATCAATAACTGCTCACACAGCCTCGTGCTTAACTCCCTTGTAAGAGGAGGATCCTGAGAAACACTAATTATACCAAGGAATTTCACACTCTCACCTGGACAGACACATACATGTTGTTGTTTAGTGGTCTTGGAGAATTTACTCACAATGAACTATTCCAAGACCCTAAAACCTAATCTTGTTGGTGTACCCTATCAAAGAAAATAGTGTAATCCATTTTAATTAAGCGTTGATTTTATTTGGCTTTATTACTCAAAAAAGGTATATGACCATGAAACCAATGGTGTTATGATGCAACATGAAGCAAAATGCACACCTAACAATCAATGCAAATGCATTGTGTTGAATGAAAAACAGGGCATGCTACTATGTGAAATGCACAATTTTCTTCAAATGACAAATGCAATCATTCCTATATGAAAGCCTGACTAATACTTCTCTAAGAAAAAATAGTGCAAGTACCATGCAAAATGCAAAGTGAAATGATGCAAAAAACAATTTTTTTAATAAAAATGAGATAATGAAACAAAAGAATGACTCTAACACCCCCAGATTCTGAAAGCACAATCAAATAGCACTCATGCAAAGCACTAAGGTAAAATAGATCTAATGCACTAATTCCAAAACAAAAAATCGAAAATGCAATGACAAGAACATTCTTAAAAAAAAAATTACCCTAAAAGGCATCTCTGGTCAGAATCAGGGGTGTATACACACTCTAAAAGCATCAAAGGGGACTTACCAATCATCAAAACTCACCCAACACCACTCAATATTCCTCTAAAAGGAAAAAATCAGGGCATACACGACTGTATGCAGAAAATCCGTGTATGTACGCAGATATCTCAGGCAAAACTGCATGTACATGCGAATATGAGGCAAAAACTCGCGTACAGGAAGAAAAAGAGATAAAAATGAAGGCAAACAGATAAGCTGAGATAAAATTCACACCTATCAGACACTACCAAGCAAACATGCCCCTAGACCTGACTTAGAAACAGAGAAATCAGAGCAATTCAAGAACATTGAATGCCGATAAGAACCCCCAAAGGACAACTACTAGGAACTCCCCAGTGGAGTCACCAATTCTATTACGGAGAGAAATTCCTATGGCTTGGGGTACCACAACAGACAACTTGACTCCAGATATCAATCCTTTCCTATATGCGAGAGAAACCAAATATCTAACACTAAAGAATCTCAATTCATACCTTATTTCGGATGGTTGATGTAGATCCCCGTTGAGCTTTCCAACTCCAGCTTGACTTGATAAATTACTTCCTCAACATTCAATAAACAAGACAAGCATGCTATATATAATTGTATTATACCTACTATAGCATATATAATCAATAACATATGTGCATTTGAAATCATCCATGGATCAAATATTCATTCAAATACACATTATTGGACAGGAAAAGATATTTCTATTAATATAAAATAGAGATTACAATAGAGACAACCTCTGTCGGCACGTCTGCGAATCGAAGAAACTGAGTCTCCCACTTGGGCCTCCACCACTTCAATCCTCCATCTCTCGATAGAAATATCACAAGAAAAAGGCAAGATTGGGAAGAACACAAAAGTGCTCCAAGGGACAAAGGGATGCAGACTCAAGTATAAGCTTTGGCAACAATGGACTATAGTTTTCTTGCTCTTCAATTCCTCATGCCTTCAATGTATCCAAAGGGTTCCTTATATAGCTCTTCAATGGGGTAATGAAAGGTCGAATCCAAGTGATCTCAAGGCATATGGAAGGCCAAGAGACAAGTGAGTCAGATCCACATCAAGGAAAACTCCAAAATAATTTGGCCTTTTGCACACATCCCGATGTACGCGGGTTTAAGGGTCAAATCCACATATATACGTGAGAAAGGCATTAAAAGTCGCATATGGCAATTTTTGCATGTTTTTAGGGATGATCTTGGAAACATCAAAGGTATAAAAATGGTCGATGGGGTCTAAGGAGTCTGCAGAGGGACAGGGAAGGCCATAAAAGTGTGATTCACCATCTGTGGTAAAATCACCTGCAACAAATGGTCTTGCTCAAACCCTAGCATAGTATGCAACTCAATCATCATGCTATTATGAAAGTGATTTCCATGGTTAGTGACAATCTCCTTTAGAATTCTGAAGCGAGTAATGATCTGATTGAACACAAATAAATCTATAGTTTCCCCGTCAGCCTTAAAGGTAGGTGTTTCCTCTTTCCACTTGGTGAATTAATCAACAACGACAATGATATATCTATGTCCCCAAGCCGATACTAGGTTGTATATCACATAATCCACCCCCCACTTAGTGAAGGGGCCCACCGTGATAACAATAAATAGAGGAGCAGGATGTGACCGCATTTTCCTGGTGTAAAGTTAACAAGGATGACATCGCTTCATGGCTTCTACACAATCTTTAAAGATCGTGAGCCAGAAATAACTGACACATAAAATCTTCTGGGTCGTTTCTAACCCAAATAAATGACCCCTACATGCTCCGCTATGGGAATCATTTATGACATGCTTGACTCCCTCATGGGTGAGGCACCGATGCAACATAGAATATACCCCTCTACAGTACAAGGTATGCCCAATGATAAGGTAGTTTTTCGCATGTAAGTGCAGTTTACATCGCTCTTCCCTTGAGGAGGATGCAGGACACTTAAAGTCTGGAGATAGATAGGTATATCTACGTACCAAGGTTTAGAGGTGGAAATCAGGAAAATGTACTCATCTGGGAATGAGTCCTCTTCAACCACTACATTCTCTTTTGAAGGAAATTCTACAAAAACTAAGGACTTTTTAGATTTGGCAAACTCAAAATCTAAGTCAAACTCTTGGAGAATGACTATCCATTTATTGAATTTGCCCCCGATTATGCGTCGAGACAAAACATACTGAAAAGGATTGACATCTGCCACTACTATAGTGGTCCTCAATAGAATATAATGATGTAACATATGCATAGTATAAACAGCTGCTAAATCCAACTTCTCGATGTGAGAGTATCGAAGTTCAGAGCCAGCTAACGCGTGACTTAAATAGTAGACAACATGCTCCTAGAGCTTGTCGTCTTCCTGAACCAATACAACCCCAATGGTCGACTCTGATGCTGCTAGATACAATATAAAACCCCTAGATTAATCTGGAGGATGTAACAAAGGAGCCGACAACAAATATTTTTTCAATGTCTCAAAAGCAAGTTATGCAGTTTCATCCCATACAAATGGAGTGTCCTGTTTCAGCAAGCGCATGAAACCTTTCATGATCTTGGCATAATTATCAATAAAACGTCGAAGGAAATTGGATTTTCCTTGCAGGATTTGAAGCTGCCTAATAGAAAGAGGAGGAGGCAGATTTACAATGGCCTCAACTTTCAAAGGATCCACCTGAATACCTTTGTTTGAAACTATGAACCCGAGTAACCTTCCCGACTCTACGCAAAAAACACACTTGTAGGGATTCAAGCATATTTTATAATGTCTACATTGTTTGAAAATTAAACACAGGTGATCTGGATGGTCACTCCTCTTGCGAGAATGAGCAGGTAGATCGTCCATGTATGGTTCAAAAATGTTCTTAATATCATGGAAGGAAAAATTCATTTCCTGCTGAAAGGTAGCCCTTGCATTTTTTAGACCAAAGGGAATTTTCTTGTATCCAAAGGTACCCCATGGACAAATAAAATCCATTTTGTGTTGGTCTTTCGGCTTTTTCGGCTTTATTTGAATCTGATTATACCCGAAAAAACCATCCATAAACAAAAAGAATTCGCTCCCTGCACAAGCATCAACAATTTGATCTATAAAAGGTGAGTGGTAATTGTCCTTGGGACATGCCTTGTTCAAGTCACAAAAGTACATGCACACACATATTGTCCCTTGTTTTTTGTCTACAGGAACAGGATTGGATACCCATTCCGTCAGAGAAATCGGGTATATAAACCCAACTTTCAACAATTTTTCCACCTTAGCTTTGATAGATGACGCTATACACGAGTTGACAGGTCTAAGCTTGTGTCCCGCCAGTTTGGCGTCAGGATAGGTTCGAATTTCATGCTCTACAATTGATGGATCAATTACTGGCATCTCTTCATATGACCAGGAAAACACATCACAGAAATCCTTAAATAAGGAAGTATATATAGCAATCTCCTCTGGAGAGCAGTTTGCATTGATATGCACGTTTTCGATAGCGCCATGGTTTAGAGAGACATTTTCGATGACGTCATGGTTTAGAGAGATGGTTTAGAGAAATAATTTTCCATATTCCCCTCGACGAAAATTCCCTCCTTAGGTAAAGGATTGATCGGCATATCAACATCTTGTTCTGGTCTCACATGGAACTCTAAGTTTTCGATTCTACTCAGTCATGGAAGAAAATAGGATTTATGGTGAAGATATTCGCAAATATTATTTCTCCCACTCATGGCTTCGTTTGAAGGAAAAAACATGTCTAAGAATTCATTGGAATATAAATAGTTTTCTTCCCAGGCAGGCAGGTAGGATTCTTCTGACTCCACCGAGACTGTGAAAGGAGTTGTAACAGAATAAATAGTGGTGTTTAGAATATCTTGATAAGCCACTTCCACTGTAGATAAGGACACTTTAGGTTCATAACATGAAGGAAGAACCCAAGGATCAATTCTATCGACAACCGTCGCAATAGACTTCCCTACAATAGTATAACCTAGATAATTTATCGGGGTTGGGATATCAAATGTGCCTATTAACGATGAATACATTCCAGCCCCCAAGCTCTCCATAGCTAATTTGATCTTATCAACCAATGGTACTGTGGACTATTTTGTTTCTAAACGGCCCCTTTGAGTGAAATTAAGTTGGTAAATAGTGACTAACTTCCATTCATGTGGAAATACCACAACTCGAAGAACAACCGAGGAAATCGCGCACATAGTGTAAGTCCAACTCCTCCTCAAGAGCAAGTTATAGTCCAGAGGAGCATCAATCACCTCCACTTCAACAGACATCGCTTTCCCTACCAACATAATATCAAAAGCTGGTAGGATACCATGCGGGAGGAAAGACCTCCCATCGAAAGCAGTAAGCAAGGTGTTTGACAGAACTAGCTCAGGGGAGCCCAAATCCTTCCAACAAGAAAGAGACATAACACATGTGGAATCACCTTCATCCACAACCCTTCATCCAATGGTTTTACCACCATGAATGACATATACAGAGAAAACCACATGATATGGCAAGCACATCTTAACATCCACAAGATTTAACTTTGCCAACAAGTTCGAGGAATCCATGGCACCTAAAGCTACTAAGAGGGAATCCCACTGAGCAGGACAACTCTATAGCACTTCCAATGCAGACATTGCACAAGGATTTTGGGATAAGTATTGTACTAAATATGCAAAGGATGGTAATACTGCTTCCCTCTTCCTTTTCAATCATGTCATAGCTAGGTTCATAGTTCCACAAGCCATAGTCATTGATCACGGATCTCATTTTCGTAATCAGATGATGGCTGAGTTGAGTACCAAGCTGGTTTTTTGTCATGAGAACTCAACTCATTATTATCCATGGGCTAATGGTCAATTCGAAGCCATTAACAAAGTCTTGAATACTATGTTACGTAGAATGGTTGGAGATCATAAATCCAACTAGCACTTTACATGTTATCTACATTATGGGCCTATAGAACTTCGGTTAAAACAACAACTAGTTTTACACCATTTCAGTTGGTCTATGGACTGGAAGCTGTCCTACCTATTGAATGTGAGATCACGTCACTCAATCTTGCACTTGAGCTTCTCCCAAATACTTCTATCAAAGAAGAACATTTTCTATATTTGACAAACCTTGATGAGAATCAAAGAGATGTTGGCTTGGCTAATGAGGCGCATAAAAAACGTATTAAGTCTCAATACAATAAATCCATTCAACCACGTGTATTTAATGAAGGAGACATATTTCTGACCTATGATCAGAAGCATGACAAAGTTGGAAAAGGGAAGCTAGAATCCATGTGGTATGGTCCCTACATCGTGAGTAAAGTCTTAGAGAAAGGGGCCTATCAACTTGTAGATTATGATGGGATACCCTTTGGGCAACCTCGCAATGGGTTGTACTTGAAAAGGTACTATACTTGACGACATTTTTGTTATAGTACCTTGTATATGTATATTGGTTTCATTATTTCAATATGGTTTTGAGGTTTTTTCAGTACTGTTTATACCATGTTTTGGTTATGCAGATTAAATGGATTTTTATGGTTTTGCTGATTGTGCTTGCCACCATACCTTGAACCTTGCTTCAGATGCATGGGTCTTGTATTCCCCAGATCATGACTTAGTCAGTTATGGAGTGATTTGTGTAGGTCCAGCTACCAATAATATAGCTGAGTATCATGCAGTAATAGGTTTGTTAATCGAGCCTGAATCTCGGGACATTGGTCACTTGGTAGTATTCATGGACTCTCAGCTAGTGGTTTTTCACTTAAATCACATGTATGCCATCCGAAACCCTAAAATTATTCATCTTTTTGAAGAGTGTGTTTTTTATAAAGATCATTTGAAACTATTACTTATCGACATATTCCTAGGTCTAGTAACACATTTGCAGACTCATGAGCCAATTACATATTGGACTGGTACATTTCTCACACATAACATTTGATAAGTGAAACATGGTTCATTGTAAATAAACATAAGAAGTAAAAAGACATAACAACTCATATAAATATTATTCCACATTTGAACACAGATAAGCCACCATAGATAAATATGTATATATATAAGAGTGTGTTTTACAAAAAATATGGTCTCAAGAGCCCGACAGAAGCACACTGGATTTCAGATATACAAAATGAGAAAAATACTGAAGCTAGATACCTTTCAGTGTCTACAACATATGGGATAGCTAATGATTCTCGTGATAACACATGATATCTCTTCTACCCTCTGTAGTAGGCATCCAAAGCGACTCGATACTCCAGCAATGTGCCTCTAGTACCTCCTAGGGAGGTCATCTACAAAAATGTCTAGAATATCTAGAATTAACTGGTTGAGGTTCTCCTCTAACTCAATCAACTCATCATCTCCTCTACAAATGAATCGGGCCCTCGCTCGCCTATCAATTGGGGAGGAACCCCTAGGTCATGCATCTCCCACATATGTATGAAAATTTAGGCCTCGTTAACATCCATAAAAATTGTAAAACATAAAATAAAAAAAAATCAATGTCTTCACTATTCTTCTTACCAATGTCGCCCCATTGGGCACTTGCTGGTAGGGCTAGGTATGAATCCCCTCTGAAGTCAGTCCCAACGTATGTGTAGTCCTATATCATGAGTAGTTTATCATCTAAAAAACTGAAGAAGGTGCTCCTATACTTGACTTTGGACCCACCGCCACCAATGCGGGCCATCACCTCTACCCAATGCAACATGCGAGGTTCTCATGCTCTCATCTCAGTGAAATATACATGTGGCCTCAGATGAGGTACCTGCTCAAAGAAGAAGGATACCAATATGTTACCATAGCCAAATTGCTTCAACTTTCCCTGTCTACACTTGGTCAACTGCTCCTTGAAGGTGCCTATTAAATCATCAGCCGAGTTAAAGACTGTATGCGCCATAGCCTCCAAAGCATAAAGCATGTGTGCTCAGGAAGCCTGATGATCCCCTTGGCTCCCTGAAACCCACTGCATAGTAAAGAGCACTGTGTGAAGAGCAAAATACATTACCTCTTTGATTGGGATGTTCTTCCCAAACATCTCAGTACCTGGAAAGCAGTGACATTCTATGATCTCATGTGTGGTGACATCTCCTCCTCAAGGACTTGTCAGTGAGATAGGTGCCTCGTGCTTAGATACCTTTATAAGGAAGTAGATTTCTTCTACTTCCATACTAAGAATGTGAGCCCCCGCTTCGAAATATTGTTGCTTCGAGTTCCACATTCTTAGTATATACTCCAACAATACCACATGAGATCCCATGCTTGGAATATTGAAAAACTTCAG
Organism: Pseudotsuga menziesii; assembly: GCA_001517045.1. Lineage (NCBI taxonomy): Eukaryota > Viridiplantae > Streptophyta > Pinopsida > Pinales > Pinaceae > Pseudotsuga > Pseudotsuga menziesii. The sequence continues at coordinate 48,817 of LPNX010688322.1, forward strand.
GAGCCCACAACCTCATAAAGCAGCCATAGAGCCAGCATCTTCTCTAGCCCTAACATCATCAAGTTCATGTTGCCTTTCTTTCTAGATGACCATTTTCGTCAAAATAAACTGCCAAAAATTCATTTTGAGGTATTAGAACATCATTACACCCATTAAAAATGATTGAAAATCCTTAGTTTGGTGTGGGTGTTTGATCCGGCGGATTATTCCTCGTTAACGATCCAATGTGGTACAATGGTTCATAGAAGCCGCACATGAAGAAAATCAGACGGCAGATACACCAAGAAGCCGCACAGATCGGAGGTCAGAAGAACATCTTCTTCCGCAACATCAGACGGCCAAATTACTAGTCTGTCCGCGGGGATACCCAGACGCAAAAAAATATAAGGATCGGCGGTCGGAAGCCTTTCCCCTTCTGCAATGGCGAGGCTCACAAGCCTTTCCCCTTCCACAATGTCGGGGGTCGCAGGACTTCTCCCTTCCGCAACGGTGGAAACTTAAAGAAAGGATCGGAAGACGGAGCGGAACGGGAGCCGCAACGGTGGAGATATAAAGGATGGAAAGTCGGAGCAGAACGGGAGCCGCAACGACGGAGGTATAAAGGATTTCGAGAGCCGCAATGGTGAAATCCAAAATAACAAAACTTCTGACTTGAAACCCAAAAGACGGCCAATTAAGACAGAGCTCATCGGAGCTAGTTGCTCGTCCCTCTTCCAAAACGGTGAAAGTTTAATTCACATATGTGTTCGCTGCGGCACAACACTGCTATATACATATGACATTGTCACGAAGGCCAGATCCTTGGCATGGTGGGAACATTATGATGTGGAAGGATTTCATCATGTACAGCTTCTTTGTGACGGTTTCGCGAAGCTTTCTTGGCAGTTATGCCACCATTGCGATAACGTTGAAGGACATATGAATAGCCTGTTGGAATTTGGCAGGGGAGGTGAACAGTCGCATTTCTTGGAATGTTTTGGCTCCTTTGTAACGGCAAAAGATGAGTAATAAAGGAGAGGAACCAGGGATGGTTCCGGGGGAGAACAATTAGAGGAGTTTTTGGAGAACGGCAGTACAAAGTTTCTCTGTTATGAGAAGCTTGGAGAGAGCATTTTGCTGTGAAAACTATCCATTTGATGTTCCTTTGAAGTCGACTATTCTCAGTTATTACTTGGCTTCTTTTGATTGTTGAAGCCTAGTTTTGTAACTTCCAGAGAGGAGGTCTTGAAGACTTTACTGTAAATGTCCAGTTTCTGTGATTAGTCCAGAACCATTTGTACCATTTTAAAAAATTAATTGGATCGGTTCCCATTGGAGAGGGACCCGGAGACGTAGCCCAGTGGAGGGGGTGAACTCTGTTATCAACTTCTATTTGTGACTCTGGTTCTGTGTTTTCTTCTTGGCATCTATTTATCGGTCTTGTTTCTCATTCCTGTTCTGAGCATTTAATTTCTGTTAATGTTGTTCCATTAATTAACCTGTTGCATGCATTCTTTTACAACAAACTTTTAATGCACTAAAGTTGAGGTCCTACGGATCATATTTGGTATCAGAGCTGGTTGACTGTTGTGCAAGTTTGTGAATGCTTACCAGGTCCAGGTTAAATATTGGTGAAGGAGAATTAGTTGAAGGAGATCCTGAGATTGGCTCCAGGAGAACATTCTCAAGAACCATGTCTTCTCCACGAGGGGAAGAAGAAGGACATACAGAACGGGAAAAACTTTTTATTTCTGAAACTGAGTTTCTGGAGGCTTTTATGAGCATGAAATCCATGATGGAAATTCTACTCGATGAGTGAGCAGAAAGGAAGAAGAAAGAAGAAGGATCTTCATCCAGAGATGCAGAAGTGAATCCGGAAGAAAAGGGTAAAGGAGTAGAAGGTGATGGTGATCCTCCTGACACTAATCAGAATTTTTCTTCTTCTCATACTTCTCATTCAAATAATGCAAGTCCTAATATGCCTTATTTCAAATTGGATGTAAAATTTGAATTGCCTATTTATAATGGAGATGTAGATGCTGAAAAATTAGACAATTGGATCAAGCAGCTTGAAGTATATTGCAGGGTGCAGGGCATTAATGATGACCCTTCCAGGATTCAATTGGCCACTTTCAGAATGAGTGGAATGGCTCTTACTTGGTGGGAGAGCAAGATTCAGCAAGATCTTCGAAAGAATGGTAAAATTATTTCAGTTTGGAATGAATTCATCGAAGTATTAAGAAATAAATTTTATCCTTTAGGTCACATGTAGCAATTAACCATGAATTGGAAAATGTTTAGACAAGCTAAAGGACAAAGCATTCAAGATTATACTTATGAATTCAGAAAGAGGGCTATTGCATTGAATGTTTCGTTAGATACACAGGAAACTCTTCTTAAGTACATTGGTGGCATGCATTCTTATTTGAAGCATACTTTGTTGATGTTTAATCCCAGTAATTTGGATGATGTATGTGTTCAAGCTACCCATTTAGAAGCCAGGGGTAAGCATGCTAATGATACTTTTGTGAAGAAGTCATTTAAATTTGACAGCAAATCGAAAGGTAAAGATAAGGGGAAAAAGAAGATGGCTATTGTTAAGAAAGAAGGTGAAAAGCCTACGTGTTCGCATTGTCAGAAGGGACATGATGTCTCTAAGTGTTGGAAACTTCATCCGGAGTTAAGGCCAAAGAAGTATGGAGGAAAAAAAGATAAAGGAAAAGCAAAATCTACTGCAGCAGCTATTCAAGACTTGGGATCCGACTCAGGTGATGAAACAAAAGTTACAGCTATTGGAATCCAAGGTAAGGATAAAAGTATCTCACTTCCCATTAATGCACAAGCAAGTTCTAGTGCAAGTACAAGTCTGCCATCTACTTCTAAGCAAAATGATAAAGATAGAAGTGCACTGTTTCATGTTTGTGTCATTGCAAATCACACAAAGATTGATACATTGTTTGATAGTGGTTCACAAGTAAATCTGATATCAGAAGAAGTGGTTAAGAAATTGCATTTAGTTACTGTGCCTCATGAAAAGCCCTATCCTCTAGGTTGGGTTACTAATGATACACGATTACAAGTTACAAGGAAATGTGTATTAAAATTTGCAATTACTGAAAAGTTTAGGGATGAGGTAGAATTGGATGTAGTACCACTTGACATTTGTGGAATTGTACTTGGGAGTCCATATTTGTATGATAGGAAAGTAGTCTTTTATAGAGAGCAGAATAAGTATCATCTTTTTAAAGAAGGTATGGAATATATTGTACAAGCACATAAGATAAAAACCAATCTAGCAATAGTCTCTGCAGGACAAATGAAGAGGTTGGTAAATGCTAGTAAGAATTTTGTGTTGATGATGGTTAAGATGAAAAATGATGAAGTCTCTAAATATTTTGAAGAATGTGACCCTAAGCATAAATCTGAACTGATTGACATCATTTCTGAGTATGATGATTTGTTTCAAGATCTGAAGGGGTTACCACCGATGAGAGAGATTCAGCATGAGATACATTTGCAGCAGGACATGCCACTCCCGAACATAGCCATGTACCGGATGTCTGTAATGCAGAACGAGGAAATCAAGAAGCAGGTTCAGGAGCTGATTGAGAAGGGGGTCATCCAGCCCAACACTTCTCCTTGTGGCTCTCCTATAGTATTGGTTCCAAAGAAGGATGGGTCGTGGAGGATGTGTATCAAATACAGGGCCCTTAACAAAATCACCATTAAAAACAGGTATCCTCTTCCTCGTATTGATGATTTGCTTGATTAGTTGAAACATGCAACTTACTTTACAAAATTGGATCTGCGTAGTGGGTATCATCAAATCCATGTTGCTGAGAATGATGCTTGGAAAACAGCTTTTAAAACAAAACATGGTTTGTATGAATGGTTTGTAATGCCTTTCGGGCTATGTAATGCACCTGCTACTTTCATGCGGGTCATGAATGATGTATTTCGTTCATTCATTGATGATTTTGTAATTGTATATCTAGATGAGATCCTTGTGTTTAGCAAAACTTGGGAAGAGCATGTTGTACATGTGAAAAAAATATTAGATGTACTGAGAAAGGAAAAAATTTATGTAAAAATGTCTAAATGTGAATTTGCTAAAACTTCTTTAGTATATCTAGGTCATATTATTGGTGGAGGCCACCTGCGAGTGGACCCAACCAAGGTCGCTGTCATTGTAAAATGGCCATGGCCTAACATCGTTACTGAAATCAGAAGTTTTCTTGGTGCGGTTCAGTATTGGAGGAAATTCATTTATGGGTTTTCCTCCATTGCTACGCCTTTGCATGCATTAACAAGCGTTAAAGAAATTTTCCAGTGGGGAGGCAAGCATTAAAGAGCCTTCGACACTTTGAAGGAAAATATTAGCATAGCACTAGTTCTGACATTGCCAGATTTGCAGCAGCCATTTGAGATCGAAACCGATGCCAGCGGGTTTGCCATGGGTGCAGTTTTGATGCAAGGAAGGAAGCCAATTTGTTACCATTCAGAGACATTCTCTACTGCTGTAAGTAACTATCCGACCTATGACAAATAATTGTATGCTTTAGTACAGAGTGTGAAGAAGTGGACACATTATATCATGGGGAAAGAGATAGTCATACATACTAATCATCAACCACTTCAATATTTACAATCTCAAACTAAAATACAACAAAGTAGGCATTTAAGATGGATGGGGTTCTTACAACAGTTTCATCTCGTCATTAAGTACAAAAAGGGAATTCATAATAAAGTAGCAGACATGTTATCAAGGTCACCTATGAATGCTTCAATCATTCTTCAAAACAGTTCATTAACACATGAAAGTTATATTGAACAGTATGAAGAAGATAAAGATTTTAGGGAAGTATATGCATCGCTAATACGTGGTAAACAGGAAGAGAACTATTATGTGCATGATCAGCTCTTGTATCATCTTGGTAAACTTTGTATTCCAGAGAAAGAAAGAGTGAATGTGATTCGAGAAGCACATAGTTCATTGATGGCAGGACATTTTGGTGTAAGTAAAACATTGTCTGTATTGTAGAATCACTGTTATTGGTCTCAAATGCAAGAAACTGTAGCTAAATATTTAAGAGGTTGTGTTATGTGTGCAACAAGTAAGCCTAGCAATAGGAAATTGGTTTTGTACACTCCTCTTCCAGTTTCTTCTCGTCCTCGGGAAAGTATTTCTATGGACTTTGTAGGAGGACTACCTATGTCTAGAAAGGGGCATGATTACCTATATGTGGTTGTGGATAGATTTAGCAAAATGTGTATCTTAATGCCATGTAACAAACAGATCACTGCTGAACAAACAGCTCTTTTATTCTTTCAAAATGTTTGGGTACATTTTGGGCTGCCCATGTCTATTATATCTGATCGAGATTCCCGGTTCTTGGGAAAATTTTGGTCAACTTTATGGGAGCTTATGGACACTAAACTGAAGAAAAGTACAAATTTTCATCCACAGACCGATGGGCAAACAGAGGTAGTGAAAAGAACAATGGTTCAACTACTCAGAGATTATTGTAGTAAACATCCTAAACTTTGGGATGAGCAATTGCAGTATATACAACATGCTTACAATCATGTAGTTCATTCTTCCATGAAAAGATCTCCTTTTGAAACTTGTTTTGGTTATCTGCCAAAAACACCGATGGACTTATCTTTTGGCAAAGATGCAGTGGATGGACATCATGATGCAGATAAAGCTTTAAAGTTCATTCAGAGAATCCAAGCAGTGTAGCAGGCAGTTCAAGAACAGTTGGAGAAGAGCCAGGTGAAGTACAAGGCCAGGCATGACAAGCATCGAGTTTATCATCAATTTTAGGTTGGTGACCGAGTTTGGTTACACATCACCAAAGAAAGACTGAAAGGTGAAGGTAAAAAGCTTAAGCCTATCAGGTATGGTCCTTTTGAGATCTTGGAAAAGATTGGTACTAATGCTTTTCGCTTGAATTTACCACCCTACATGCAAATTTATTCAGTTGTCAATGTTGAGAATCTTAAATTGTATGAGCCTCCTATGATCATGGATGAGGAAACTAACATACAGATTCCTTCAGTTGATGATTTGGCACCTGAATATATGAGAGAGTTGCCGGATGATGTTATTCTTGACAGAAACGTAAGAACTTCACGAAGGGAGGATGCTGAGTACCTTCGAGTGGGGCTGAAAGGAATGCATCCTAGCAAAGCAAGATGGATGGAGATTGGGAAAGTGAGGGAACTTCACCCTCACTTACTTGCAGCATAATTCAGGATTTTGGTGGTCCAAAAGCTCTCCAATGGGGAGGATTGATCAGGCAGATTATTCCTCGTTAACGATCCAATGTGGTACAATGGTTCATAGAAGCCGCGCATGAAGAAAATCAGACGGCAGATACACCAAGAAGCCACGTAGATCGGAGGTCAGAAGAACATCTTCTTCCGCAACATCGGACGGCCAAATTACTAGTCTGTCCACAGGGATACCTGGACGCAAAAAAATATAAGGATCGGTGGTCGGAAGCCTTTCCCCTTCTGCAACGGTGGGGCTCACAAGCCTTTCCCCTTCCGCAACGTCGAGGGTCGTAGGACTTCTCCCTTCCGCAATGGCAGAAACTTAAAGAAAGGATCGGAAGATGGAGCAGAACGGGAGCCGCAACGACGAGAAATTAAAGAAAGGATCGGAAGTCCGAGCGGAATGGGAGCCGCAACGGCAGAGATATAAAGGATCGGAAATCAAAGTGGAACGGGAGCCACAACGGCGAAGGTATAAAGGCTTTCAGGAGCCGCAATGGCAGAATCCCAAAATAACAAAACTTCCGACTCCAAACCCAAAAGACAGCCGATTGAGACAGAGCTCATCAGAGCTAGTTGCTCGTCCCTCTTCCGAAACGGTGGAAGTTTAATTCACATATGTGTCCGCTGCGGCACAGCACTGCTATATACATATGATATTGTCACGAAGGCCAGATCCTTGGCATGGCGGGAACATTATGATGTGGAAGGATTTCATCATGTACATCTTCTTTGTGACGGTTTGCTGAATCTTTCTTGGTAGTTATGCCACCGTTGCGATAACGTTAAAGGACATATGAATAGCCTGCTGGCATTTGGCAGGGGAGGTGAACAGTCGCATTTCTTGGAACGTTTTGGCTCCTTTGTAATGGCAAAAGATGAGTAATAAAGGAGAGGAAACAGGGATGGTTCCGGGGGGGAACGATTAGAGGAGTTTTTGGAGAGCGGCAGTACAACGTTTCTCTGTTATGAGAAGCTTGGAGAGAGCATTTTTCTGTGAAAACTATCCATGTGCTATTCCTTTGAAGTCGACTATTCTCAGTTATTACTTGGCTTCTTTTGATTGTTGAAGCCCAGTTTTGTAACTTCCAGAGAGGAGGTCTTGAAGACTTTACTGTCAATGTCCAGTTTCTATGATTAGTCCAGAACCATTTGTACCATTTTAAAAAATTAATTGGATCGGTTCCCATTGGAAAGGGACCCAGAGACGTAGCCTAGTGGAGGGGGTGAACTCCGTTATCAACTTCTGTTTGTGACTCTGGTTCTGTGTTTTCTTCTTGGCATCTGTTTATCAGTCTTGTTTCTCATTCCTGTTCTGAGCATTTAATTTCTGCTAATGTTGTTCCATTAATTAACCTGTTGCACGCATTCTTTTACAACAAACTTTTAATGCACTAAAGTTTAGGTCCTACGGATCAGTGTTGCGCGTTTTAGGGAATCCTACGACACTGCTTTTGTCCCTTTGACAAAGATCAGTGGCACCATCGATTTCGGAATGAAAATCGTGGTGTTAGCAGGGCACCTCCTTTCCTGAAAAGAGAAAGCGCATTACCCTACGGGCATTTTTTACCCTTGGGTAAAAATCCCAAAACCCTAAAAAACTAGCATGGAATGAAAAAATACAACCACATAGATGTCAGGATTGAGTTTAGCTCTTACCTAGAGCTGACGGTTTAGAAAAAGGTTGGTCGATGACTCTAAAATCCTTGCCTGAAGATTGCACACAAATGATTCCAAATAGCTCTCCAAATTGGTAAATAGTGAAATGGTAAGTTTTTTCACTATTCATTTTAATTATTTTATTAATAAATACCCTTTTAAATAGTTATTAAAAACTTGTTTTTTAAAAATTTTTGGAGGTCTAATAGTGTTTTCAAAGGTTTTGCAAGGATGAGAATTAAAAGATTTTAGTTATGTTAGAGTTTGTTTTTTACTTTTTTGTACTGTCATAAAACGGAAAAAGTCCTTGAGTGCTAATTTCGAAACCTTGGTCATGCTCTTTAAACCTAGTACCAAATTTTTGAGTCAACTTTCGCTTCTTTTTAGACTCGTTAAATTCAGTTATCGTGAAGAGGGTGTGGTACCATCCTTGTTTGTAGAAGTGGGGAAAAACTATTTGTAAATATAATTTTGCAGTTGTTGATGTATTTGTAACTTTGGAATTTATTCACTTGTATATTTTAAATTGTATTTCATTGTGCCACAATGTTGCTATCGAGAGAATCATTAATATAATAAAGTCATGTAAAGTCATAGAGATTATCCCTTTGTTGTAAGTCGGGGAAATAGTCCCCATAGTTGAGGGGCACTAGGGTTATTAGAATCTCCCAGAGAGGTCGTCCCTAGTGAGTAATTGTCAAGTGGAAAACTAGTATAAATAAAGAGTGAGAATCTCTATTTAAAACACACACTCACTCAACTATAGTGCATGAGTGAGACAGGAGGAGCTCACACAAGTGAGAGAGAGATCAGTTGTCGGAGATCATCTTTGTTTTTGGGTTTTACTTTTGCTATTGGTGCTCATTCTATCTCTGAGGAAGTTGCAGGGTTTTCTCCTTTATGATTTCCCTGAGGAAAACTCCTTTTGTCTCTTGTCTCTTGTGATTATTGCTATGCAAGTTATTATCTCAGATAAGATCCTAGATCATATTGATTAAATGATAAAAATATAACATGGAATCAGAGCTAACCTGAGAAGAAGACATTATGCAGTTGCAGAAGCTAGGGATTCCTACTTTTTGGGTCTCTCTCCACAAATCATTTGAAAAATGAGGCTAGGTTAACTCTCCATTGAAGGGTGCATCTTTCTATCGAAGTAGAATCTGATTCTAAGCATTTTTAGTTTTTAACCTACCACTACAGTGGGAAATTAGGGCTTTTCACAGAAGTGGAATTTTTGAGTGAGCCCATCATGGGATTGCTTTCCTCCTCAAAATCGAATTTTAGATATCAAGATCGAATTTTTTGGTTAGGTAGAACTTCAGGAAATTCAAACCCTAATTTTCCCTTGAACCAGAAAACCAGCACTGCAGAAGTTCATCTCTAGATCCAGTTTCGACATCTTAAACTGGTAAGATCGAAATCTTTTGTATTTCCATTTGAGGTTCTCATCATAAGTGTTGGTTGTGGAGCCTAATCTTCCAGATCTAGAGATATTATTCATTCGTGTTTGTAACCCAGGTGTATTGTACACTCATTCCCCTTACCTTGGGGTTCGAGGGTAGCGCCCCCGAGAAAAAAATTTGGGATGTGTGTTGGCCAACAGTTTTGCAGACCCATGGTATTGGGTTAACCGTAGTATTTTCCCATGGTATTTCCCCTATAAAAGAAAGCATTGTAACACGACTGTGAATGGTATTATTTTGTATTGGAAGAGAGACTGTGAGAGCGTGAAGAGGAAGTGCAGTGGTTTTGCCGCAGGTTATATCCCTTCACCTTTATGGATTGTAATAAACGTACTGACAATTTCTTTGTGGACGTAGCCCATCGTTTGGGTGAACCACACTATATATGTTTCTCTCTGTAATTTTTTAATGTGTTTTGCATCTTGTTTATGATTTAATTGTATATCCGTTATTGCTTTGCGGTCATGTTTTCTAACATTTGGTATCATAGCGAAAAGGTCTATTTGGTTGGTAAACTTGCAAGAAAGAAGGGTTCCTAGTTCAAGTGGGAGCAATGGCGGAAGAAGGAAATTTTAGGGTCAAAAAATTTAACGGCCAAAACTATCAATTATGGAATATGCAAATGGAGGAATATCTGTACTAGAAGCTGGATCTGTACCTGTCATTGGGAGGAAAAGAAAAGTAGTCGACGACTATGAGGGATGAAGAATGGGAGGTTCTTGACAAAAAGGTACTGGTAACAATACGGCTATGCCTGGCTTCATTGGTGGCCTTCAATATTTTGAAAGAAAAAACAACAAAGGGTGTGATGAGCGCATTGAGTAAGCTCTACGAAAAACCCTCGGCTTTTTACAAGGTATTTTTAATGAAGCGTTTATTTAATATGAAGATGTTGAAAGGTGGATCTATTGCTGACCATTTAAATGATTTTTATACATTTACCAGTCAGTTAAGTTCTATAAAAGTGAACTTTGATGATGAGGTTAGGGCTCTTCTAATCTTGTGCTCATTGCCAGAAATTTGGAATAGCTTGGTCATGGCTGTAAGTAACTCTGTCCCTAGTTCAAACACTCTTAAGTTTGATGATGTTGTTGGTGTTATTCTTAGCAAGGAAATGCAAAGAAAAAGCAGAGGTGAGACATCAGGTAATGCATTGACCATGGAGAGCAGAGGGAGGAAAAACGAGAGAGGAAGGAGCCCAAGAAATTGTGGAAAGTCTAAAAAGGGCAGATCCAAGTCTAGATTCAGAAAAGTAGAGTGTTGGAACTATGGTAAGAAAGGACATCTGAAGAAAGACTGCAAAGCTCCAAAGAAGAAAGGAGACAGACAGCAAGAGACTACTTAGGAAGTGAATGTAGTAGGTGATGTGTTACAAGATGCTTTGATTATTGCATTAGATAAGACTAGTGATTACTGGGTAGTAGATTCAAGGGATTCATGTCATGCTACACCCCATAGGAAATTCTTTCATGATTATGTTCAAGGTGATTTTGGGCATGTGCTATTGGGGGAAGATGAACCATGTAAAATTGTTGGAAAGGGTAAAGGTATGGATTAAGTTAAATAATGGAAATGATTGGCTACTAAAGGATGTAAGGAACATTCCTGCTATGAAAAGAAATCTGATCTCAACAGGGCAGTTGGGAGATAGCGGCTGTTTGTCTACGTTTGGAGAAACGTGGTGGAAGATCACTAAAGGATCACTGGTAATAACAAAAGGAGATAGGGTAGGTACGTTATATTTATGTCCTCATAATACTGATTATTCTATCTCTATAGCTTCCACAGAAACAAGTGTGGTGTTGTGGCATCATAGGCTTGGCCACATGAGTGAGAAGGGGATGCAGATTCTCCACTCAAGGAAAATGCTTCCAGATCTGAAGCAGGTAAGTTTGGAATTCTGTGAGAATTGTGTTTTGGAAAACATAAGAGAGTTAGATTTCTCAGGGTTGGGAAACAAAAGAAGAGTGAAAAGTTAGAGCTTGTCCATATAGATGTATGGGGGCCACCTCAGGTACAATCTCTTGGTGGCTCTCGTTATTATGTTACTTTTATTGATTATGCAACTAGAAAAACTTGGGTTTATTGCATTAGAAAAAAATATGATGTGTTTGATACTTTTAATAAGTGGAAATATTTGGTTGAGAATGAGACAGGAAAAAGGTTGAAATGTCTCAGATCTGATAATGGAAGCGAGTACTGCAGCAAGGAGTTTGGCAGTTACTGTTCACACAATGGGATTCGTAAAGAGAAGACCGTCCCTGGAACACCACAAGAAAATGGTGTGTCAGAAAGAATGAACAGACTGATCATGGAGCGTGCAAGGTGTATGAGATTGCATGCAGGCTTGCCCTTATAGTTTTGGGCTGATGCTATAAACATTGTTGTTTATTTAATAAACAGAGGGCCTTCAAGCGCTTTGGGTGGTGGAATTCCAGAGCAAGCATGGACAGGTAAATAGGTAAAATACTCATTTCTGAGAACTTTTGGTTGTGAAGCATTTGTCCATATTGATAAAGATGATAGAACAAAGCTTGAGGCTAAATCCAAGAAATGTACCTTTATTGGATACAGGGTTAATGATTTTGGTTATCGCTTATGGGATCTTAAAAATTGCAAAATCATTAGGAGTAGAGATGTAAGTATTCAATGAAAAGGTCATGTACAAAGATCAATTGTAGGAAAAGAAAGAAGAAAAGGAAAACATAGAGTACACAGTGCTTGATGAAATCAAAGAAAATGAAGTTCCAAAGGCACCAAAAAATCAAGAGCAGCAGCAGGTACCTGAAACTCCTACAAGTGTAAGAAAATATACCAGGTTAAGTAGACCCCCTGAACGATTCTATCCTTCACTGTATTATTTATTGATGACTGATTCTGGTGAACCAGAATGTTTTGAAGAAGCAATGTAGGTAGAAACTAGAAAGAAGTGGGAGCAAGGCATGGATTAGGAGATGGGCTCATTGGTAAGAAACCAGACTTGGGATCTGGTTAAGTTGCCTGCAGAAAAAGGGCATTGTAGAATAAATGGTTTACAGGTTGAAGGAAGAAGATGGAGGAAAGAAGCAGTACAAGGCTAGACTTGTTGTAAAGGGGTTTTCACAAAATAAAGGTATAGACTTTGATGAAATATTTTCTCCTGTTGTTAAAATGAGTTCAATCAGACCTATTTTAATTCTAGTGGAGGTAGAAGATTTGCATCTTGAACAGTTAGATGTAAAAACAACATTTCTCCATGGGGATTTGGAGGAAGAGATTTATATGCAGCATCCACAAGGGTATGAGGTCAAAGGGAAGGAGAATTTGGTTTGCAAGTTGAAGAAGAGCTTGTATGGCCTGAAACAAGCTCTAAGGTAGTGGTATTTAAAATTTGATAAGTTTATGACGGAACAAGGTTATGATAGATGTCATCCTGACCACTGTGTTTATTTCAAGAGGCTAGATAATGGAAGATATATTATCTTATTATTGTATGTGGATGACATGCTTGTTGCAGGATATAACATGCAGGATATAAATGTGCTCAAAAGAAAACTAGCTAAATCATTTGCGATGAAGGATTTGGGTGTTTCAAAGCAAATCCTTGGTATGAGAATAACAAGAGACAGGAAAAATCACAAATTGATGTTGTCTCAAGGTAGTACATAGAAAAGGTGTTGCAGAGGTTTAGAATGCAGAATGAAAAACCAGTCAATACACCTTTGGCTAGCCATTTCAAACTAAGCAAGGATATGTGTTCAGAGACACAAGAAAAGATAGATTACATGTCCAAGATTCCCTCTTCATCGGCGGTTGGAAGCTTGATGTATGCCATGGCGTGTACAAGACCAGATATTGCACATGTAGTGGGAGTTGTGAGAAGGTATATGAATAATCTAGGTAAAGAGCATTGGAAAGCAGTACATTGGATTCTCAAGTATTTGAGAGGTACCACTTCACATGCATTATGTTTTGGAGGTTCACACACTGTTCTACAGGGATATGTTGATGCAGATATGGATGGTGATAAAGACAACATGAGGAGCACCATAGGGTATGTGTTTACAATGGGTGGAACAATATTAAGTTGGATTTCAAAGATGCAACAGGTTGTTGTAGTTTCAACAACAGAAGCAGATTATGTTGCTACTACAGAGGCTAGTAAGGAGATGATTTGGTTGCAGAGGTTCATGGAAGAATTGGGTAAGAAGCAGGAGAATAGTAGGTTGTACAATGACAACCAGAGTGCCATTCATCTTGAAAAGAATTCAGCCTTTCATTCGAGGACTAAACATATACAACTCAAGTACCACTTCATAAGATCTGTTCTAGATGAAGAACTGTTAAAACTGGAAAAGATACATACTAGCCAGAATCCTGCAGACATGTTGACAAAGGGATTAACCAAAGAGAAACTGATTTCCTGCTTAGTTTCTATTGGCCTTCAAGCATGAAGGTGAAAATAAGAAATTTTCCAAGTCTAAGGGCCAGAGCATAGTTCATAAATTGTAGTAGCGGTGGAGTTACTGTGGTCAGTCTCCAAGTGGGACATTGTTGGTTGTGGAGCCTAATATTCCAGATCCAGAGATATTATTCAGTCGTGTTTGTAACCCAGGTGTACTGTACACTCATTCCCCCTGCCTTGGGGTTCGGGGGAAACGCCCTTGAGATACGGGGGTTCGGAGGCGAAGCCCCCAAGAAAGATTTTTGGGATGTGTGTTAGCTAACAGTTTTGCGGACCTATGGTATTGGGTTAACTGTAGTATTTTCCCATGGTATTTACCTTATAAAATAAAGCATTGTAACACGACTATGTATGGTATTATTTTGTATTGTAAGAGAGACTGTGAGAGCGTGAAGACGAAGTGCAGGCGGTTTTGTTGCGGGTTGTATTTCTTCACCTTTCTGGACTGTAACAAAAGGACTAACAATTTCTTTGTGGACGTAACCCATCATTTGGGTGAGCCATGTTATATCTGTGTCTCTCTGTAATTTGTTAATGTGTTTTGCATCTTGTTTATGATTTCACTATATATATGTTATTGCTCTACGGTCCTGTTTTCTAACAATAAGATGCCTCATCACACCAAGCTTGATGAAAATCTTGAAGGAGTTGAAAACTTCCGAGCATGGAAGTATAGGATCTCACTGGTCCTTGAAGAGAATGAATTGGACTCCTACATAAGTGAAGAGGTTCCAGTTCCAGAGGGAGATGAGGCTAAAGCCTTACATAAGAAGAACTTGGTCAAGGCCAAGAGGATCATTGTTGATTCCATCGAGGACCACCTTATACCACAGGTGTCTTCCTTAAAGACGCCTAAAGAGATGTTTGACTCCTTGACCAAATTATTTGAAGGGAACAATATAAATAAGAAGAGGAATTTGAGAAACCAGTTGAAGAATGTAAAGATCCAGAATGAATAAACCATCCAACCATACTTTACAAGGGTTTCTCAAATCAAAGAACAATTTGAAGCAGTAGAAGAAGAAGTAGAGAATGGAGAAATTGTGATGACCACCTTGAATGGTCTCCCTAGGTCATGGGACTCATTCATTCAAGGGATTTGTGCTAGAATAAAGTTAATCACCTTTAGTAGGCTATGGGAGGAATGCACAAAAGAAGAAGCTTGAATAGTAGCTCGAGAAGAAAAGATGGGAAGTGAAGATCAATCTCTCACAACACACACCAATAAATTTAGTAAGGACCACCATCATCCCATAGGTAAGAATTCTCACCAAAAATATATCCCTAAAGGATATAACGGAGATCTATATAAATTCAAATGCTTTACCTGTGATGAGAAAGGCGACTTTGCCATAAATTGTCCTAGAAATAAGGGGGGATATCACAATAAGAAAGACATTGAAAGAAAACATCATGCTCACACTGCAGAGGATGATGATCCTCCTAGGAAGAGAGTCAAAGAAGAAAATGAAGATTCTTCAAGTGATGAAGAGTATGTTTTGATTTCTTCCCTCACGGGAACTATTACACATGGAAGCAATGATTGGCTCATATATAGTGGGGCTTCCAAGCATATGACAAGATTCAAAGAATCCTTTGTGAAACTATCTGAACATGAGTCACCCCACAAAGTAAAACTTGGGGATGACTACCAATATCCCATGAAAGGTAGTGGTGGATCCTCCTATAAGCTAGACTCTGGAAAATCTATGAAGATGAAGGATGTTTTATTTGTATCAATACTAAAGAAGAATCTTCTCTCCATATTTTCATTGGATGAAAAAGGTATGAGGGTTGCATTTATAGATGGCCAAGTCCTTATGTGGCCAAAGGGAAAGACTATAGATGATGCAGTAGTGATTGGAGAGCAAGAGGGAGGATTATACAAATTAAAGGGCTAACCAAAACAAGCTTTGGTCCATGACTCAATAGAGCCAAGTGAACTTTGGCACATAAGGCTTTCACATGTGCACTACAGAGCACTACCACTTGCAAGCAAAGTTGTTGAAGGTCTTCCAGAAATACAGGAAAAATAAGAAGGTGTTTGCAAAGGATGTGTGAAAGGAAAGAACACAAAGAAGACATTTCCAAGAAGCGAGAGCAAGGAAAAAGGAATCTTGGAAATCATCCACTACGATGTTTGCGGTCCGATGTCATCCATTTCATTAAGCGGGTATGTATATTATGTTTCTGTCATTGATGATTTTTCTAGAAAGACATGGATATATTTCTTGAAAAGAAAAGATGAAGTGTTCAGTAAGTTCAAGGAATCCAAAGCCTTGATCGAGAAGCACACAGAGAAGAAAATCAAGACATTTCGATCAGAAAATGGGGGGGAATTCACATCAAATGAATTCAAGGAATTATGTTGAGATTCAAGGATTAAGAGGGATTTTACCACTCCATATAATCCACAACAAAACAGGGTTACATAAAGGAAGAATAGAAGGATTATGGAAGTAGCAAGGGAAATGCTTCATGATCAAGATCTTCCCATGCATATATGGTTAGAAGCTGCTAGAACAATTGTGTATGTACAAAACTATACTCCACATAGAGTACTTGAGAACAAGAAACCAGAAGAATTCTTCTCTGAAAAGAAACCAGAAGTCAATCATCTCAGAATATTTGGCTGTCCAATATACATACACATTTCGAAAGAAAAGAGGACAAAGTTAGATCCTTCAGGAAATAAGGGTATATTTGTGGGATAGAGTGAAATATCGAATACTTACATAATATACTTCCCAGGATTCAAGAAGATCGACATCAGCCTAGATGTAACATTTGACGAAGACTCAGCTTACAACAAATCCAGAAAAAGACCTATTACAGAACTTGAAGAAACATAAGTACCCAGGATCCAAGATACAACTATGAACGAAGCAACTCCTGGAGAAGATCAAGAAATAGAAGAACCTTAGGAACCTGTAGATCCATCCCCAATAGAAGAATCCTTACAAAAGGAAACATGCATGGGTACGAGAGGCTATCCAAGGTGCAGAAAGATATGGTGATCAAGAAGAAATGCATAGAGAAAGGAAGAGAACTAGGTCCTACTTCAGTTATGTAGCCCTATTATGTGACATCATTGATAAAGAACCTTCCAACTATGAAGAAGCAACATAAAAGAAAGAATGGAAGGATGCCATGATCGAGGAGTACCAGTTGATCATGAAGAATGATGTCTGGGATGTTGTCCCAAGACCATAGGGGAAGTTTGTTGTGACTTCCAAGTGGATCTACAAGATCAAGC
Organism: Pseudotsuga menziesii; assembly: GCA_001517045.1. Taxonomy (NCBI): domain Eukaryota; kingdom Viridiplantae; phylum Streptophyta; class Pinopsida; order Pinales; family Pinaceae; genus Pseudotsuga; species Pseudotsuga menziesii. The sequence continues at coordinate 65,900 of LPNX010688322.1, forward strand.
ATGAAGACAAATACCCACATGGAGGATAGTCCTACAACCAGCATGAAAAAGGGTTGGCTCTGTAGAACTTCCTATGACAAGTCAAATTGAAGAGATAACACCATTTGCTCGAGACAGCGGGAGCAGTGATGATGATGATGATCCAGCTTTGATGATGATTTAGCTTTGATGATGATCCAATGATGAAGACTTGTGTTGATGAACTGTGTCAAGAGAATACCTTCCTAGTTAAGAGGGAGTGTTGGTGTATTTGTAACTTTAGAATGTATTCACTTGTATATCTTATATTGTATTTCATTCTACCTCGATGTTCTTCTCAGGAGAATCATTAATATAATAAAGTCATGTAAATTCATATAGGTTAACCCTTCATTGTAAGTTGGGAAAATATTCCCCACAATTGAGGGGTACTAGGGTAAGTTAGACTCTCCTAGAGAAGTCGGCCCTAGTGAGTAATTATCAAGTGGAAAACTAGTATAAATATAGAGTGAGACTCTCTATTTGAAACACACACTCACTCAACTGTAGTGCATGAGTGAGAGAGGAAGAGCTCACACAAGTGAGACAGAGATCAGTTGTCGGAGATCATATTTATGGTTTTGGGTTTTACTTTTGCTATTGGTTCTCATTCTATCTCCGAGGAAGTTGCGAGGTTTTCTCCTTTATGGTTTCCCTGAGGAAAATCCTTTTTGTCTCTTGTCTCTTGTCTCTTGTGATTATTGATGTGCATGTTATTCTCTCAGATAAGATCCTAGATCATATTAATTAAATGATAAAAATATAATAGCAGTAATAGGAAGTATTGGTGGTTTACCCTATTGGGCTTCCACGATAAATTTGTGTTATGTGTGTTTTTGTTGATCATGTATGTGTCACATCCCCTCCCATCTGAGAGGACGTGAATGCACGCCGCTGCTATCATTTAAGTGGGAAATCTAGCCCCATGAACATGATAATAAAAATGCATTGAATTAAAACATACATAGATGCATTATACATGAAATAAACAGCAGAAGAAAAGCACATTCATTAAAGCATTCAGCATGTTCATAGTAATTCATAAAACAAATATAGTTGCAGAAATAAAGAATATTTATCTTGAGAAGAAGCTTCCCTGCAGCTAGTTATGTCACTGCAACGTTTCACCCAACCATAGGCCAAGGTGCTCATCAATCTCTCAGCGCCGCTGCTACCCCCAAGCTGGGCATGATTTCTATAAGGAACTAGGGAACCACATGCTTACACACAGCAAGACCATACACCCATAGTCAATCCAACACACGGTTGGGTTTCAAAGACTATTAGGGAAACAAGACAATAACATGGGGGCCTTGGTCTTACTCATCCCAGCCAAAAATCACATCCAAACATAGATGACCATCTAATGGATGGGTTCCTTGGACTTACTCAGCCAAGTCAACAAAAGCATGCACTTCATAGCAACATACAATTGCTGGGCTGTAGAGAAATTTTTGGCAACCACAAAAAATATGGAAGATGGAAAAAAAAACCCTAGGTGAGCAAAATACAATTCCAGGAATCATTCTTGGGAAATATAGGAACAACTCATCCACCATAAACCTCCAAATCATACATCTGGTCTCAGAAAACGTTTTTGTACATAGTAGGAGCAAAAACGACCTCCATTCACCCATAAATATGGAGATCTTGGCTCCCTGACCAATAAGCAACACATAAATGAATTTCTGGGTGTGGAACAATGAGTAGGAAACAAAAAATCAAGAGGGGAAAATTCCCAACAAGATCAACTGCATGAGGAGAGGAAAAACATCCTCTTAAAGCCCCCAAAATCGTGGATCTCTTCTCCCATTCGTTGAGCAACACAAAAACGACTTCCCAGCCATGGAGAAAAATGGGTAAACTACAGAAAAACGTGAGGGAATCTCCCAGCTTTCTCACAATTCAAAAATGACCTCTTCAAACCCCAAGAATCATGGGTCTCTTATTCCCATTCACCGGCAACACAAAAAATGAATTTTGGGCATGGAGAGAATGAAGAAAACAATAAGAAAATCATGAGGGAGAAAGATCAGCAAGCTTCAACTACCTGAGAGAGCCCCAACCTCCATGGGAATGGGTAAGGAATGAAAGATATGGGTGAATAATAGCTTGGGCATGCATTTCCAAGCATTTACTTTCCCAAGAGGTCAAAAATATGTTTTCCAAAAATGGGTGGCTTCCCAAATTCGAATTTGAGCTCCATACCTTTCCCATCCCAAGGAAATAACTTCTACAACCACTTCTAGATGACTGGTCACAAAAGGGAAAAATGGGTAGTTGACTACTTTATGGGTTTTCTCTTTGACATTTGGCTTTTCCCCATTGGCTCAATGGTTTGAATATTTCCCCCTCCCTATTTCTTGTGAAATCATACCCCCATCTCTTTAACGGTGCAGCGTATAACTAGTTGTGGTATTTTTATTAATTGCATAGTTACATGATGTCTCACAACATATTGTTCCTAGCTAGCACATAAACCATTGGCATCAATTTTAATTGCTGAAACATAAAATACTAAATCCATGGTGGGGCCTTTGTCTTGAGCTCCACACCGTAATTTATTAACGCTATTTACATCATGTGCAATTCAATACCATGGGGTCAAAACTGGGGTGTTACATTATGTTAATAAGTAAATTAAAAGTGGTTTTAATTGTTAAAAAATATCAATATTGATTCACCCCACAACCCCCCCCCCCCCCCCCCCCCCCGTANACAAGAACTGACATGATATTTAGAATTAGAAGCACATAAAGAACCAATGTTAGAATCATTACCAACAATAGCTTTACCTTTCACACCTATGATTGTTATCTTTGTTTCATCCTCAAAATCTGATCCAAATCCTTCAACGATAACTGTGGCCTTTTGCTTCCATTTTTGATCCTTAAACCAATTTGGTTTCAATTATGAATGAAACACCCAACACTTTGCCTCTTTGTTCCCTTGATTTTGACAATGTCATCAGGTAGGCTTCTCATCGCCTTTCCTCATTGTAGTAGTATGCTTACTTTCCCTTTTTCCTTTCCTTCTTTGGTCTGGAATATGGATTCAGTTGAAGAAAAATCATGAACACTCTTCCCTTTGGACTCAATGTGAGTAGCTTGCACACATACCTTGTAAAGGTTAGTAGGATTAAACATAACTATTGTATGCCATAAATAACTGTGTAATCCTCTAATAAACTTGAGAAGAGTTTCTTGAGTGTAAAGAGGTATACCCAAAATCAAAGCTCTCTTTTTGAATTCCTGGATGTTTTTGTGATCTTTTGTTTACCCTCAAAATCAACCATGAAGAGTACAAATTTCCTTGTCTGAGAGATTACCTTCCTACACTAATTCACTATGATGAGGGACACTGTAGTAGCAGATAATGTCTCTGATATCCTGTACAGTTTCTTTCCCAAAGTAGTAGTGACACTATGAGGTCTAGACTCATACACAACATGATGTTTCCACATATATGGTTGTCCTAAAATAAGATCACAAACTTCAAGTAGGGAAACATCACACGTTACCTCATCTTTGAAGGGCTTGATTCCGTAGGAGAAACGACAATGTTGACTAACACAGATGTCTCGTCCCTTGCTCAACCAACTGTTAGAAAAATAGGATCGTAGAGCAATAACAATTAAACAAGTCAACAAGATGAAAATATTAAACACATTACAAGAGAGAGACATGTATAACGTGGTTCACCCAAGATGGGATAGGTCCACATAGAAATTTTTAGTCCTTTATTATTATACCATCCAGCAAAATAAAGGGATACAACCTGCAACAACCCCACTACACTTCCTCTTAAATCTCTCACAATCTCTGTCACACAAACACAGAGATTGTTTTCAAATGCTACAATACAATGCACAACAATATTGCAATGATTTCCTTTTATAAGGGAATTACCATGGGAAAATAGTACGGGTCACCCAATACCATGGGTCCATAAACTATTGGCCAACAAACATCCCAAAAATTTCTTTCGAGGGAAAATATCCCGGACACCCATGGGGACATGATGTCCTCTCATATCCCCCATATGAGATGAGTGTCCAGTAAAACTGGGGTAAAAACACAACGGAACAATAACATCTCTGAATCTAGAAGATCAGGCTCCACAACCAACACCAACTAATGTTGTAGGGTTAGGGATGTGGAATCATCGAAAGCTTCAATCTTTTTGCGACCTTGACCGAGATGAGGTTCTTTTGACTACCATTGTCAACAATGAAATGTAGAGGAGTCCCCTACATCCATAGTTGCAAATAGAATAAGCGCTCCCCTTCATCTGAATCCTCAAACTCTTATGGTTGGGTATTTGCGGTTCCGATGGTGGCACTAGGTTCTATGCCAATGATCTTCTTTCCCCTTTATTTATCTACATTATTATCTGAGTCAGAGTTTAGATCTGGGATTTTGTCTTAGCCAACAATGATTGTTTTGAGCTACATTCCTCAGTGTTGTTCCAAGGACTTTTATGGAACTCGCACCAGTTTTCAGTGTCCTTCTATTTCCCATTACCCTTATTTGCTTGCGGCTTGGACTAGTTGTTGGGAATTTGGTCGTCCTTTCTCTATCCTTTGGTTTGTGAATTAGGGCCACATTTTCTAGGTTTCTGCTGCTGATTTGCAGACCCAAAATCTTTCTTATTCTTTTGCTTAAACTTTTTGGCGATCTTGACAACATATTTATAAGTTGCTCCTAGTGAGGATATGTCCAAAAAATCCATCTCTGACTAAATGTACCTATGCAGTCCACTACAATACTTTAGGACCAAGTGCCATTCAGAGTCTCTAATACCCAACTTTGAGTGCAAGGTATAGAATATATTGGTATACTACAACACCATTTGGTCTCTTTCCTAGTGCAATGTCGTCCACTGGGTGTATTGGTCAGCATAGTTTCAAGCAGGGTAGAATTCCTCTTTGACAACATAGACAAAAGAAGCCCAAGTGGGCTCTATCTTGAATATTTTAGATTCGTCCCTCACATGCCTCTCCGAGTTACCTTCCCACAAATATTTGATATGGGGGAGGGAGTAAGGAAAATTTTAGAGACAGAATTTAGCCCAAGGCTGAAATTAAGGGAGTTAGAAAAATTTAATGGGCGAATTTTAATATGAAAACTTATTTTTAAATTTTAATAAATTCGTCCAATATTTATTAAAAAAATAATAATTAAAATACAAATAGTCCTCCCCCTATTAATGAGGGAGGAAAAAAAATAATGATTTTGCTCTCCCAAAATTACCTAAAATCCTCCCTTATCCCTTGATTTCCAGTAAAATTCACATTTAATCCTTCCTTCGCCCCCTATTTTGACCTCCATATTTTTACCTTTGACCCAAATTTTTACTTTTCTTCAGGCCAAAACCCCCCAATTTTCTATAAATTTTTATAACTTGTACATGTCTTGTTGAGATCGATCAAATGATATTTTTAGTCAAAAGATAATATTCATCATCCCAAATGTATCATCTTCTTTCTTTCTATTTGGTATTCACCCAGTGGTAAAGTAAAATCTACTTGTTGTTTATAACACTTTTTGTCTTTTTGGGTTATAGTTACATATTACTAGTTATGCAAGATACATCATCTTCTCATGGCAAAAAGGTAGTCAGATATTTTTCAATTTCAATGGCTAGTTGGGAATAATTTGGTTCACTTTTGGATCTTTTGTTCACTTATTTTTATCACGACCTCTTTTGTTGTTGGGATTAATAAGCTGGTTTTTAATTGAAATCTGAATTATTCATACTTTTGAATCCCATTGTTATATAAATTACGGTAAGTTGAATAGAAGGTTATGGGATCTGTATCCAGTAACATTTGATGTTGTGTTATGCTATGCAATACAAGTTCCATCTAATTTCTCTAAGGTGTCATCCAAAACTTATTTTTTAATATATTTACTATCTATGCACAAAACAAAAGCTACTTCAGCCTATTATGCTATGCAGTATAAAACAAAAACTACTTCGCGGTGTTATGCTATGCAGTACAATTTTAGGGTAAACAATTTCCCATGAAATCTGGATGGACAATAACTTTTTTTATTAGTTTATGCAACCCTTAAATTTTGCATCTTATTATATATATATATATATATTGCTCAAAACAAAAACTATTTCATGGTGTTCTTCCATAAAATGTGGACAGAGAATGGCTTTTTTTATTAGTTTCCAACTATATATTTGTTTAATATATTTAGTAGATATATACTACAAAACTACTTCACTATGTTATGTTGCACCATAAAACCTAGATGGACAATTGAACTTTTATTAGTATATGCAACTCTTAAATTTTCCAACTTATATTTTTTCAAATATATTTAATATATGCACAAAACAAAAACTACTTCCATTTATACTGTACAAAACTACCATGAAAATTGGATAAAAATGGTTTTTTTATTAGTTGATGCAATACTTTAATTTTTCAAGTTAGTTTTATAAAATATATTTAGTATATATATACACAACACAAAAACTACTTCAATATGTATGTAGTACAGATTTACTGCAGATAATTGCTAGCATTTCTTCACTGAAAGAAATGAGTATGGTGACCAACAAAACACACTAGCTACAACCTTCAATGTTGTCATGGGGTGCTTATTGTCGATCTCTTCTGATAACATACAATATAGCTATCATATCGGCTAGGTACATACACCAAATAAAAAGCAATAATCCCTTTACATTCCATTAATGTGAGCATAATGCTTCCACCATGACATCATCAAAAACTCTAGGCTATATTATGGCATCATCAGCATTGGTCGAATGAAACCCAACATGGTGTCATTTCATTAATCTAATAAACCCAACATGGTGTCATTTCATTAATCTAATTAAGCCAAAAACTTTGGCAAAATGATAAACGGTGTTATTTTATTAACAAAACATTCCTAAGATTATATGAAAAATAATTTTGATGCAGTATAGACAGACATGATAAATCAATAGCATCTTATCTAAATTTAGAAATACTTAAAAGGATGCAATATCCAGATGCCCAAACATTTCATCAAATTGAATTTGAAACATAAATAAATATATCATCTGATTCTGCTGCTAAAATCTACCGTGATTTTAAATAGTTGCATCACAAGTACTCGAAACATGGATTATTGATATAAATGGGATGGGAGGCTTCTAAGTCTATATTGAAGATGTAGATAAATAACTTTATGACCAAACCATGACAATTGCATAGTCGGTAAATTTATTATGAATATTAAGCAATTGCATATATATATATTAGTTTTTATATATTATTTTTGTATTTAATATATATTAAAGGCTTTTATATTATCTTAAAATAATAAGTTAAAAAGTAAATTTTAGAGAATAAAAAATAAAATTACAACTCACTATAAAATTCCAAATTTATATTATGTTTAATATAATAAGTTAAAAAGTAAATTTTAGAAGCTGAGTAAAAGGTAAACTTGCAACTTAGTATAAGATTCTACATTTATATACTACATATCCATATTATGTTTATAGTAGTAAAGTAAAACTTATTTTTTAGAGGGATTGCAATTAAGTTAATTTTTTGGATATTTATATTATATGTTTATGTTTAATCAAAGTGTAATTTTAATTTTAAAATAAGATTTAAAATGATTTTTTATTGGTTATATGTTTATTTTCTTCTTTAGGCAAGGGAATAAGTTAATACTCTAACTGACAAATTAAAGGTAAATTTGAAAATGGATTTGACTTGATGTTTTCTATTTGATGTAAATAGTTAGTCATAGTTTAGATTAAAAAAATTACAAATATTGAAAGGGGTTAAGTTTTTTAAGGTGTTTTTTTTCCTTGCTTTATTTATGTTTAAGTAAAATATGTGCTTAGTTTTGACTAATTATTATTTAAATTATTTGTAAGAATTGTGTAAAATAATGTGAAAAATAAGAAGAAGAAGAAAAGATTGAAAATGAAAAAACCATAAAGTGTTGTAAGTGAAATGAAATAAAATAATCCAATAATAAATTGAAATGAAAAATGGTAAATTTTAATTTATCAAAGATCAAAAAAAAAAATTAATGAAAGAATGTTATACCGGAATCTCGTCACCCTCATGTTATGATATAAGTATCCCCTTCACTTCTCCAATCCCTCAGAGTTTCCCTAGAGAAATGAAGGAATAAATTAACCCCTTGCAATTTTTTCCTATTTTGAGCTGGTAACGCTCTTTCCCCATTGACCAAAAGCATTACCCAAGAAGCAAAGAGCCAACACCGCTCATGATAGATGAGAAAAGAGAGGTGCCACCGCTCTTTCACTTATTGCCAAAAGCGGTGCCCCCTTATCACCACCTATTTGCTTCTTTGGAAAAGCGGTGCTCGAGTTTTGAAGACAAAAAGAGAAGCTTCGAGAGGATTCTCGAAGCTTACCTATGTGGAGCCTCATCCCTATGGTTTAGGACCAGCTGGAGCTCGAGATCCTCCCCTTTAGGATATAATCTCCACCTAACCCATGAGATCCTCAACCATACCTATCCTCCCATGCCTTTAAATACTAGCTCATCCCCCATTGGAAAAAGGAGGACGAATTGTGTTTCATACCCAAACTCTATCAAAATCATTCTTGAGTATTTGGAAGCAAGGTGAAGTTAGAAGCAAGGAGCCATTGGAAGAAACTCTCAACACCAAGGGCATGAAGGTTGTAGTCTCTCCAATCATTTATTAATAAAGAATGTCTTTTCTTTCCCATATTTACTGTTTCATGTGTTTATATTGCTTGATTCCTTGGTCACAAGCATAGATCTAGTTGATTATATTGTATGCTATCATGTTTTCTTTGTTTTCTTCCATCTTTTACAGGTTCTTCTACGAGGATAGTGAGGAAAACCTTAGAGAGAAGCATAATGGCATTCCATTCAAGTGATTAACCAGATCTAGGGAGAGTCTAGCATTCTGTGTTTGTGTTTTGTTCTAGATTTGAACCATTCAGACTAGGGAACCAGCTCTTGTCCGCAGGAGGTGTGTATTTCCGGCTAACAAAGAAGTGTAAAGAAAAAGTAGAAAGGAACAAACCTATGAATAAGATGGAAGTACACATTGGAGAATATATGGAGTATTGAGGAGGAGGTAAAGTTTTAATTTGCTAAAAATGTAAAATATATCCTTAGTGGCTTAGCTTAGTGGGTAGATATTATTAGTATTTATCATTATTAGGCTCTTGTTATAAGTGGGAACTAATAGAAAAGAAAGAAAAGGTGTTGAAAAAAATATGAGAGTCAAAGATATAAGTTTATACTCTAAATGTGAATAAAAGGGAACAAATGTGAATAAAACAATGGGGAAGACCCAAATGTGTGGGAATAGCTTTGTTGATGGTTTGTCAAAGTTAACTTAGTTTAAAGACATCTTTAGAGTTCTTTTCATTTAATAGCTTCTATAACGAGTATCATAGTGGACTAGTTCTTTAGTGGGTAATGTCCCTAAAACAAATACACCCAAAAAATTTAATAAGGGTCTTTGTGTAGTTGTAAACATATATAGATTGATCATTTTTTTTATTTTTTTATTGTAGTTGGTTAATTAACTTCAACATTGAGTTTAAAATGTGATGTTTTCCATATTTATAATGCTTATAGCTTTGAGTGTTCTTTCGTGGTTGATTTAGGAGTCGTATTGTCGTTATGACTTTATTTGGCTTGTGATTTTACCTTACATGATCTAGATTAGTTTGTAAAATTGAAAACTGTTCACTCTAGCATTCTTTATGTAATTGTATGAGTGGTGATAATTTTTATTTCCTATCTGGATTATGCACTCATCAGGAACTTTGACTTAATTACTCGTTCATGTTCGTTTGTCTTCTTTGAGAAATATATCTTCTATGTGTGGATGTTGGCCCATAGATGGCCTGAGCTTTACTTAGAATGTTTTATAATGTATTATATCATTATTCCCTTGTGTTTACATATATTCCTTGGCCTGGATGGATTTCTATTACTTTTGAACCTTTTAACCCTAAATACATAAGCTTTCTAATGGTGACTTCATAATATAATATGTGTGAAACTTTGTTATCACTATGACCTTGAAGTGCTATGGTTTTTGTGGGGATTATTAACAATTATATTGGATAGAACTTGTAAGGTAGTTGATGGACTTGATACACCATAGCTTATGTTTAACTACATGATTGAGGGCATTTTTATAACTTAGGATAAATTCTTTCCTATCAAGGGTGTTGTTTTATGTCTTTCTAACTTTTGTTGAACACACTCTTAAAGCAGACATTCATGTGTTGTTAAATGGTTTTCATGGTCTTTAATATAGCCCATGTGAAAGGGAATATTTTTTTGTGGTTAATTGGCCTCCATCTTGACAAGCCATTTAATGTGAATAACCATGTCCTTCGACAACTTTCTCCAAGCCATCACATGCCTTTGTCATTTGGCCCTTTCACTATGGAGCAGAGAGAGAGTGTCATTTAGTTAAGTTACATTTCAAACAAAAAATAATATTTCTTGTTATTTGACTATCGAGGACCACCGTAGACCAAATTTTGAAGAGGGGAAAAGGTAAAACAAAAATAAAATAAAAAGACTAAATTGAGAGAAGGAATATCAAACTCTTTTCTTATAGAGAAACAACTAGCTTTAAGAGACTAGGAGTGGATGTTTCACAAGGAGGAAGAAGAATGGTAGTTGACATTGAGAATGACTTGGCAGCAACCAATCATTTATCTAGATTAATATTAAGGAAAGACCTTTCTAATGTGGGTAGATAAAATACCTTTCTATATCATTAAATACATTGTTGAAATATTAGGAAAGGTCCCACCATCTATAGAATTAGTTTTTTTTAAGGTGTATCTATTAGGAGGCAAGGTCCCACCTTGTCACTGAGCTCACCCAGTTTGAATAGCTATAGAATTTCGTAATTTTTTTGGTGCGATAATTTGTTGATACAATGCATGTCTATGGATTAAGAGATTAGTGTGTTGCTAGATAAATTAGTCATTTGTAGCATCAATACATTGTTGAAACAATTAGTTAATAAAAGTGTGTGAATCATGCATTGCTAAAACAATTGATTACTTGGCATGTGTGATCTCTCTTAGGGTATGAAAGTTATTTCTTGATAATTAGAAGTGCTGAAAAAGATTTAATTTATTGCTAAGTTGATATCACAGGTTGAATTCGTTATGATTAATTACTGTTGAAACAAATCTAGATGAATGCATGGTTGTAGTTCATGGTCAAATAGAATTGAGAATTCTGGAGCTTGGATGTTGTGTCAACAACATAGAACATATATTTCATTCTTGCATGAGTGGTGATTGGATTTAACTTCTTGCAAAAGTAATATAGGATTTAACATATTGCAAAAATAATATATATGCTTTATCTTTATGAACAATTATGTATTTCCATTCTTGCTAGAGTGATTTCATTTTTCCACAAGGAGTGAATTTATTCTTGAAGATTAAATTATTATTAATATTCTTGATGATATAATTATCAATTAGAATTAACATGATTTAGTGAGAAAGAAGTTACATAAATGTTTCAGCAATTAAGTTGTTCATTTTAGCATTGGTTGATTTGGGTGATTGTATGAGAATTAGTGTTAGAAAGAATTGAAATGATACGAAGAGAAACATATTACAAGAAAAGGTGAAAGCACAATGAATTATGAATTCTTAGGAATCAAAGAGACTATGAATCTTCTTGGAAAAATATTCACCATTTTTTTACAATATTTTATAATTCAGTGAAAGATTCGCTAGTTTTTACAATATTTTATAATGCAGTGAAATGTTCGCCAATATTTTACAATAACTTATAATTTAGTGAAATATTCACCAAGATTTTGGAGCATTATATAATAAAATGAAAGATTCGCCAAAACATTTATATATACGTATTATATTATTGATAAAATCACCTTCAAATTTTCCTATATATCAAGGAAATTCACCCATTTTTATACATATAAATCTAGGAGGGTTCTTAAAATCATCCCTGGAACTTGATTCTCTATGAATAATATCTTGAGAAATCATATATACTTTCATGAGGGGACCATTGGTTGTTAAGTGGATATATGGGCATTATTAAAAAATTTCAAGCACTTGGTATGGGTCTTGGGGATTGGACATGGTCGATAAGGATAACCAAGGCTTAGGCCATAAAGGAAGATTATAGGCATCTAAAGCGAATAAAGACATATCAAACTATCACAAAGGATCTTTTCAAGGAATGATTGGCCTTGGAGTGGGGATATTGGTGTGATTAGGATATTTTCAATAGTAAGTATGGGTCGTAGGGCCCTGAACATGACTAGAAGAAGAAAATAATACCTTATTCCCTGAAGGAATTTTATAGACTTACAGGGAAAAGAATAATGCCTTGAACACCATATGTGGCCTATCAATGTCATATTTTCCCATTTGTGGGGATATGGTTGCCATTATTAAATTTTTGAGCACTAGGGACAAGCCTTAGGACTTTGGACATTGTTGTGGGAGTTCATAAACATGGTTAACAAAAAAAGCATAGGATCTAGAGACCATAAGACTTTTTTAGTGATTTTAAGGACCTTTTATGTGGAATTTTCAATCTTGAAACATCATATTTTGTTGGAGAAATCCAAGGAAGTAGAAGAAAATATAGATTATAAAGTCAAGAAATTCCAAGAAGAAGTGGTGTCCAAAGAAACCGTTTCATCACTCAAGCACATAATGATAATACATCAAAATGCATTGCTACACCATGTTCACTTCTTTTTATTACCTTGCAATCCATATGATCATCCTTCTATAGCTCCAATATTTAACCAACTCCCTTAAAGTAAGGAATAACGTGCCACACATAATTCGGACATAGCACATAACGAACTCCTTGAAATATGCCCTATTTGCACCATAGTCAACTATTATGTTTTAACTTCCTGACCAACCAACAAGTCTATTGGTATGACTAGTTGAGCGCCCAGTAAAACCATTAGTCGACCAACTAACTGACCATTCAACCAACTCTTCTAATAGGAAATCACCTATTGATTGTCTATCTCCAGAAGATCCAAAGGTGTGATGAACAAGTATTGCATACTATGAAGATACCATATAGATACCATAAAGATACCATGTTACATTTGTAGCACTTTAATGCCCAAAATGAAATGTAAAATACCAAGGCTAGTCATTTCAAAGGTATCATCATTATTGTTTCTTCAAACTTAATATCATATTTATATTGTTGCTAGTAATGAATAAATCACCTAAACTAAGTGCAACAATTAAAGTTTCACAATTTACATGTAAAACACAACTGCTATGATCATATAAACAATGTTTGAAACCAAAATTGAGGATGAAATAATTAATCTTCTCACACCAATCCCTAGGGGTCTGTTTCAAACCATACAAGGATTTCCTCAATTGAAAATAAATATTGGAATCCTTCTCAAAATTAGGAGGTTTCTCTGTATAGATTTCTTCATTTGTATCTCCATGAATAAAGGAATTTATGACATCCATATGATGTTCCTCGTATCCAAGTTGATCTACAAGTGAAATAATTAGTCGAACCAAGTTCATGGTTGCAATAGGTGAAAAGGTTTTGGTATAGTCGATGCCTTCTTACAAAGAAAAATATTTTGCAAGAAAATGAGCCTTATGCCTTCAACAATTGCATGTGATGTGATTATTTGGTTTAGTAGAACCATCAACATTTCAATATGTTATTTCCTCGCGGTCAAGGAACTGGATCCCATATTTTATTATTTATAAGGAATGATACTATTCAACCATAACATTCCTCAATTCAAGTCGACCATATGCATATGCATATCCATCTATATCGCGTTCCTTTAGCACACATTCCATCATATAAACACTACCACATTGTTTCTAACTTCTAGTCTTCCTTTTACATCTACTCCAACATCTTCAATTGTCTTGCAAACCCAACAAGGTAGACACAAATTTCAAAAAGAATAATTTACTTTATGACCAAACCATCAACATGTCTATCATGAGTTTCAAAGTTGATAGTTAATTCTGTAGTAATTGGTAGACTACGATTTGAGGTAAGTAATGCAGTCCATTTTCCAGTCGAGACTCCAAAATAGGTTTCACTCGATTATATTCCTTTCACGATTTCAAAAGTAGCACTACTCATCAAATCATAAGAGAATTCAATATTTTGATATTTGAGGTCTTGTCATCATATGACAACATCTCTTTGAATGATGATTTGTTGTTTTACTTGATCAAACAACATGTAGGATTTCAAATCTTTGGAATAACCCATCATGATGTAAGCATGCCTCTATGAATCTAATTTACCTCTATAGTCATATGGTATATGTTCCCATGCAGTACATACAAATGTTCTAATATGATCGACATGATGTTTCCTTTAGCTCCATTTTTCGATAGGATTCATGTTAAGGATTTCTCTAGTCAGAATAAGGTTCAACAAATGGTTTGAGAGTAAACAAAATTTTTCCACTAGATAGTTGGAAAATGTTTGTCCTAAAGAAAAAGTCATCCCATATTAACCAAGGTTCAATTTTTCCTTTCTACAACTCCATTTTGTTGAGGTGTGTAAGGTATATATCTCCACCTAGAGATTCCATTTTGTAATAGATAATTCTCAAATTTTCCACCAACATATTCACCACCATTATATGATCTCAAATATTTCACAGGTCAACCACCTTGATTTTTAGGTAATTCCCTAAATTACTTGAACTTATCAAAGACATGAATCTTATTCTTCAAGAAAAATATCCAAGTGCTTCTAGAAAAATATCAATGAAGATTAAAATATACCTTGCACCTGCTAGTGATGCTTTGTTCATGTAACAAAGGTTATGATGCATAAGTTCTATCAAAGTTTTTTCTCTCCATTCATTTCCAATCTATAAGGGATCTTAGTGATGCTTTGCAAACACACTCCCTCCACATACTCCATCAGGGGGAATGCTCCTAGGTAGTCCAACAACCATGCCATGTTTCACCATCACTTTAAAGCTTCAAAAATCCAAGTTTCCAAGTTGTTCATGCCAAATACTACTACGTTTGTCATCATGAGCTATGAGTGCAACCAATCATGTATATCTTTTGGGAACAACATAACATTTTTATAGTTCGTCTTTGGGAATAAGGAACCCTTCAATGATAATTTCCCAACTATGTACATCCTTCACAACAAATTGATATAGCCATAATTCAACCTTCTTTCCAATATAGGTAAGTTGTGGTACCGACAAATATTTATACTTAGGTTAGGTACATGATACACAATGGTGATCACACCATTTTGGCATTCAATATTAACACAACCAGTGATAGTTAGTGCATAATCATTTGCTACACAAAATTTATTTTTCTCCAACTTCATTTAAGGAATAAATGAGAGACACATATTTAACCATATGATGGTATAGGTATTGTTACAAGTGATTTTACCACACCATGTAGATCATGTTTTTATGGCCTTCCCTGTTCCTATGCAGACTCCTGGAACTCCCCTTGTTCAAAATATACTTTGATGTTCCAAGAAATCCCTTAAAAACACATGTTTATTGCTATACGTGGGTATTAGCTTAAAAGTCATGTGTACACACATCGTGTCCCATTGTGACCCGCATACATTAGGAAACATGTATAAAAAAAATCTTTTATATTTTTCCTCAACGAGTCACGAATAACTTGACTATTGGCCTTCCATATGCTTGGGAATGCTCTAACTCAACCCTCCACTTCCCATTGAAGGGATATATATTGAGCCTCTTGGATGCATCGGAGGAGTATAACTTATGAGAGCAAGGAAACTCTAGTGGATTGTTTCCCCATCCATACATACTTCAGTCTGCATCCCTTTGTCCTTTTGAGCACACATTGCTGATCTTCCCAAGCTTGCCATTGCTTGTGAACCTGCCATTGAGATGGATGATTGAAGTGGTGGAGGACTCTATTTCTCTGTTTCGACAAGGAGCCAAAAGATTCTGTCACTATTATCTTTGTTCATTATTAATATAAATATATGTTTCTCGTCCATTACATGTGTGTGACTATGAATATTTTTTTCCATGGATGTAGTTACAATTGATTATACATGTTGGTTTTATATATGCTAGAGTAGGACTAACGCTTAATATATATCATGCTTGTGTATTTCGTTGTTGTTGATAATGGAATGTAGGTACAAGCATGATTGAAAAGCTCAATGGGGATCTACTACAACCGTCCGAAATAAGGTATGTTCTATATCCCTTAGTGTTAGAACTGTTTATCTCTATTGCATATGAAAGGGATTGATTTCTTGTGTCATTCAGTCTATTGTGGTCTACCTTAAGCCATAGGAAGTTCCTATCTGTAACAAAATTGGTGACTCCACTGGGGACTATCCTTGTTTGTTGGGGTTTGGGTGCACGATGTGATTGAATTTCTCTATGTTTCTACCTATTTATGTGTCTCATTTAGTAGTATGTTCACCCATTGACACTCCCCTATAGTGGTTTGACCCTTGGCCTGCTTTTTACCAATTTCTTCTCTGTATACGCGGGTCAGAGTATGTACAGTCGCGTATATACGCAGGTTGTCCTCTACCTAGTCTCTTACATACGCTATTGTTCTTTGAACATTCACGTACATCCTCCATTTTGGTTTCCTTTTTTATATGTGAAGTTACTGGGTGGGTTGTGAGTGTGGTTGGGTCTTTCTGGGTACTGATGTTGTCTGTTGACTAGTACTTTTGTGACCAAAGACCTCTTTTTCATTGAGTTTTTTTTTAAATTAGTTCTAGTCATTTATCTCCTTTTTATTTTGTCATTAGTGCATTATTCTTTTTGTCTCGGTATCTTGCTTGGATTGTGTTTGATGCTTGCTGCAGAGACTGAGAATTTTAACGACTTTTATTGCATTTTCATTATTTTATATTGAAAATACAAAATAATTATATAGTTGCATTCTTACTTGCATCTCACATATGGATTTAAGGAGGTACTTGCATTGGATTGCTTGGATGAGAGTTGTATTTAGGATTTCATATAGGAAGGATTGCATTGGAATTCGGAAATTAATGAATTTTTTTGCATTTCATGTAGTGGCATACCCATTTCTTCATATTTAAAGACAAGTTGCACTTGGCATAGTTTGTTAGGTGTGCATATTTATTTCACTGCCAAGTCATAACATCACTAGTTGCACGCTCATTACCCTTGAGTAATTACATTCCTTAAAATGAATGCTTAACTTAAAATTGATTACACATTTTTATTTGATAGAGGTGCACCAACAAGCTTAGGTTGTAAAGTCTTGAAATAGGAAGTTGTGAGTAAAATTTTTCAAGACTACAAAACAAAATAATTAGGTGTATGTCCAGGTGAAAAGAGAAATCCTTGGTATAATTAGTGTTCTCAAGAGGCTCCTCTTACACAGGAGTTAAGCACGAGGCAACGTTCACGTTTGTGGTGGGGATATCCCCTTACCACTCTCTGGGAAGCACCGAATATATTTCCAGGATCTTATTCGTATTTGGGGGCTTTTGAGGTACCTTTGGTGTTTTAGAGCTTTGGGCTTTGTTACCCTGCCCATATGGTAGATCACACATGCAACTGTTCTCCTAAGCATTGGCTATATTGGGGTGACCTTAGTTTCTTTACCTAGGTATTGTAGGGGGTACTTGTAGAAGTTATTATGTGAGTGTTTTGGTCATAGTAGGGGTCGACGCAGTCACTTTACGTGTTGAAGCTGAGGGCCACTATAATTGGTTACATGCCTCTTCTTGTAGTGTATGGGAGTCTTAGGCCTCTCCTAAGAGAGACATACCTGTTGCATTCAGGAGCTCATTTATCCTCCCTCTTGGCTTGTTTGCATATGACTTAGATTTTCTTAGGGGTGTGCTCTTTGTGTGCTAGTTGGATTTAGGGATCACGGTTACTTGAATATATTTATGTTCTCTTGATTTCAAGTCATTTTATGTTCGACATGCCTAATATCACTACTAGTATCCCATCACCCGCTCCAGCTCCTAGTACGGACCCTGGTGTTGGACTGGGGGGCACCACAACCCCTTACCTTGCTCATAGATTAGGGAGTGGTTGTATTCCACTCTCTACTCCATTTGTGGAGGATTTTCACTCCCTTCGTCCAGTCTTAACACTAGTGTTCACCCTCAAGGGGGTGGTAGTGGATACATGAACGTTGGGTCTACCCCTTACATTCCTTCTTATGCTCCATCGTTTGTAAGGGTTCATCCTTACAGAATTATCATAATTGATAAAATATATATATTTATTATTGAATTGATGATTATTACATTGAATTCGTGCGGCTTTATACATAGGAAGAGACACAATTAAACCATGTGTCCTTCCAATGGCGACATTTACATAAATTAATATTAACTAAACTAATAGATAATAAACTATTAGTAGTAATATACTTTTGGTACATTACAAGTCATCCTGCTCTAAAATGATTCGTCCATGAATATTATGTAAGCGTGCTTCAACTAGAAATATTTCCATGAATAACGGTGGCACGATTTAGCAGTTCTTGAAATAATTGGTCGCATTTCCATTCAAATATTTTCATGCATATGATTATGTAGATAAATGAAAAACAACTATATGAAGTATTCTTCTGAGCTTCTAATCTGATGGTGTTCTTTTTATCTTCTAATTTGATGTATATTTATGGGACATCTTAAACCATGTGTCCTTCCAATGGCGACATTTACATAAATTAATATTAACTAAACTAATAGATAATAAACTATTAGTAGTAATATACTTTTGGTACATTACAAGTCATCCTGCTCTAAAAAGATTCGTCCATGAATATTATGTAAGCGTGCTTTAACTAGAAATCTTTCCATGAATAACGGTGGCTCGGTTTAACAGTTCTTGAAATAATTGGTCGCATTTCCATTCAAATATTTTTATGCATATGATTATGTAGATAAATGAAAAACAACCATATGAAGTATTCTTATGAGCTTCTAATCTAAATCTAATGGTGTTCTTTTTATCTTGTAATTTGATGTATATTTATGGGACATCTTGAACTATGGTCCCTGATAGAATATTCACCTTTTCATTTGCTCCATGCATCTCCTCGTTTGCTCATCCCTTCAACCGTTTGTTCCCATGTAGTTCCTCCTTTGCACCCGCTCCCTCACGCACCCATATCCCTTCATCGCAAACTTCCCTTCAATGCTTTTCTTTTTCACAATTTCTCACCAACTCCCACCTCCTTCGTCCACTGCTGCTCTCGAACACTTCCCACACTAGCGCCCTCCTTTGTCCACTCACACACTTTTGCACACTCCTTAACGTGACTTCCCCAGTCGCCCACACTTCTCACTGTGACTCCCATTTATTTCTGTGTTTCCCTTCACCCAATCGCTACAACCCAAACACCTTCCTTCCACGCGCTACTCCAGTCATCACCACTTCAAATTCTTTCATCCCTAGTCGTTTAAAATTGTTTCGTCCCAAGTCCCCACGGCGGCTCTGTTCCCTGCGCATAGCCACATACTCCTCCCTGCACACAGTCACCTCCACCTCACGCTACACATCCACCTCCACCTCTGGCTCTATTCCATTCCCAGCTGCCAATTCCTTCACACAGAAACCTATCACCATCCTCTCTGCTACTTCTCATCCTCCCGTGCACTCCTTCCACTAGCTTCTCGCTTCTCTCACCATCCTCTTTGCTACTGCTCATCTTCTTGTGCACTCATTTACCCTCTCCTACTCGCGCCGCAATCTGCAGCTGTAGCTCCCCACGTAGAGGGTCTTCCATCTCCCTACCTGCAGCTCCTCACCTCACATGCCCTATCCACAACCCTCTGCTCTACTTCCTCCCACGTTGTTTCGTCCCCATCGCTCCCATTCACTACCCTTCTCTCCCTCCTGCACACTTCCATGCTCCCTCTCTGCAGCCACACCATTTTCACTACCTCCATCACTATCAGCAACTTGCGCCTCCATTCCACACATCGTGTCTCCAATACCTAACTCGTTCCCATACACAACACGCACTAGTGGCCATTTTCGATCAACACCCTAAAACACCAAAAATTCGCTGCCTCCATTATCCATTTTCCATCATTAGTGCATAAAACCCTACATTTCAACCATTTTTTCGAAAAATTATATTATAATATTATAATATATATATATATATANTTAAAGATTTTTTATTAAAGAAAATGGTCTTCAATAAAGGCGTTTATAGATTTTTTAAATGAGATAAACCAACACAATAAGTTAAAATGGATTTTAAATTGGAGATTAAAGAAATAAAACCCACAAAGCTTGAAACGAAAATATTGGATATCGACGTAGCAACGCAAGTTCTGCATGAAGATATAAAAGACTTAGTTGAAGATCTGAAAATGTTGATAATACAACGACCAAAAGAAGAACCTAAGAAGCATGCAGACAAATAAAACCGGAAACACATCAGTCTTACCCCTCAAGTCACTTGAAGAAGGAAGATGTTGTGGCATCTCACTTTTCAAACGAGGGAATGCAAACAGCTATGGCACCTAAGATAGTAGAAGAGGTTACATCACTAGAATTTCCAAATAAAGAACTAGAAATTGATTTCACACCCTCGACAAAAGATTCGTGGAGCAGGTAAAGGCAGATATCAACAAGCAAGGAGCATGGGGAGCATCGTGGAGTGGAGCGGAAGAATGGGAACGTGAGAGAGAATGCACGGGGATCGAATGGAAGAGTGAGAGAAAAATGCTCTGATACCACTTGTAAGGGTTCATCCTTACAGAATTGTCATAATATATATATATTTATTTATTTATTTATTATTGAATTGATGATTATTACATTGAGTTCGTGCGGCTTTATACTTATGAAGAGACATCATTAAACCATGTGTCCTTCCAATGGCAACATTTACATAAATTAATAATAACTAAATTAATAGATAATAAATTTGTAGCAATAATATACTTTAGGTATATTACTATTGGCGCAGCCCACCAACAATGCCTCGTCGACAGGGGTTTCGACTCTGTTGACGTCCTGCAGTGCAATCTTCCTGAGCACTGGCCCAAATAGGTTTTACCCTGCCCAGCAACATCTGCAAAGCAGACGAAGTCTCACCCGAGGCGTTCAAGGGAGAGCTGTCAGAACTGAATTTTCGACAATGGGGAAGGAGGACATGGGGATCCAACTGGGGAGAACCATGACTCATGCGATCACCCTATCTTATCACGGCATTAATCATGAAAAATCATACCGCATTCAACAGTCACAGGGACAGAGATTACATCAACTTATAGTTAATAGATCGCATTAATAGAGCAAGGACAAACTAACTTGCATCATTGTATCAGAAGCAGTATTATAGCATCATAACTGATCCACATAAATCACATTGCATCATTGTAATAAAAAGCGATACTACTGCATCATAACAGACAATAGATAAGGATCGAACCATACTCGGCACATCTTATATTAATCTTGCACAAATATGCCATATTACACGATCCTTCTCCAAAACCGGAGAGTGCATCAAAAAGAAACCCAGACAAAATCGTAGTCAAGACAGAACAGTCCCAACACAGAGTGTGCCAGAAGCAATGCCAAAATCATGTCTATTTATCGTTACAAAAATGGATCTATAAATAGGCTTATGCCTTTACCTCAAGGGTCCACTATTAACTAATTTCTAACTGCTACTGACCTATTACAACAAAATTGGGCCCACATATACATAAAATATTCCAAATGTGGTTACTCCTCCGCTCATCGCACTAAACAGCCCTTGCGCGATACTGCGTGAGCTTGCGCAACTGACGCGACGTTGCGCAACTCACTCACCCCAACCCCTTGCCAACAATTACATAGTCCACCGCACTATTTCCTTTCAATGCAGTTGTCATGATCAATCCTCCCTATATCGTATAGTTTGGACTCTTCACTGACTATTTCCAGTTGTTTTGGACTATTATTGTTGTGTAGGGCCCATTTTTTGTACACTCTCGTCGATACTTTGACTCATTCATGCTTGTGACAGGTATAACATTAAACTAGCATATAAGATAGGATCACTATTCCACATGCATCATGAATTGTCCTATGACCATGTCACCTTAACTATAGACACAGACCCACTTTGTAATGTTACAAAACCTTCACACTGCTGCTAGAAGTGGCATTACATAAGTGGTAGAGCCTTCCTATTCATGGGTTCCCTAGTTAGATCCCACTTTTCCATTTGGTACCCATGATGTGAGTCCTCCCTTAGTTCTGGGAGTCCCTTGTATTTATGCCATGTCTTTAAGCGAGAACCTCATATTCTCTCTTGAAATTTTTGTTGGCCATCTCCCATAGGGACTCCCATTGATATCAAGTTGTAATTGCATTTCATGTGTCTGTTTGTCATATTGAGATTTATGTCAGCTCCCTGCTTCAGTTTTATATTCCATATAGCCTGATCTTGCCTCAATTCTAGCCAAGTGGAGCCTTTCATATATCTTTAGCATCTTGATCATCCCTTATCGGGAGGATACATCCCCTTGAGTGTCCTTATCCTTAACATGCTTCCTTGCATTGAGCATATGTATGTTCCACTGCTTGGAACTAGTTTGCTTTCCCGCGACACAAGTCTCCTCCTACTTTTTTACTATAAGTTTTTTTACTCGTTTTCAAGCTTTCCAAATATGAAAAAGACTTAAAAAAATAAAAAAACAAACAAAATCCAGACAGGAAATGATACTAGTTTTGGCAGCTGTCGTGTCATGTGGTGTCGCCTTCGAAAATAGAATTGTATATTACATGTGTGGGTTATTAGTATGACTTTAGGAGTTGTACTCATTATTTTGAGATTTCTCCACCAACTGGTTATGCTTCCAGTCCCTATGGAGCCTCTGTCGATGCCTCATGTGGTCGCATAGTAGTCCCAGTTTTCATGTTGAGCCTATGCTTCCTATAAGTCTCCATTTGTCTCATGCCCTTGTTCAAAGGAAGTCTTAGCCTGAGTCAGACATTCCTCAGTTATATTGTCTTTGCATGTCAGCCATTCTCAATACAGTTACTGGTTCATGCACATCTTGTTCGTCTGATTTCTACCAAATTATCCAGTGTTGTTGAGTACCTCGTGTTGGTTGATGGGGGATTCCTTCATTCCCTCCTTCCAGTGAATTCCATTCCATTGACTTTAGATCATTTATTCTAGAATAGGGATCTAGAGTCCATTGAGTGACTTGAGGCTTGTAGTCATCAGTGGTAGGTTCTCTTTCCATCGACAGTTTTAGGAATACATTAATCTCCCCTGATTGATGGATTCTTTTAAGTGTTCGACCTCAAAACATATATTCACACTTGTTTTATTACACTCTGTACCTTGATTCCCATTTTCATTATCGGTGGGATATCTCGCATTTTTTAATGGTATACATCAATGACCGGTAACCAGATGATGGTCCATCATGTTTGACCTCGACACCTTCATTCACATGATGGGGCATGTACTAGGAGCGGTTTGTGTAGAAGACCTCAAGCTTGGTGGCATTCCATATATGCCACCTCCTTGATCATGCCAGTATCCATGAGATGTCATCTCTCATAACCAGATTCCAGTGTATTATCAGATATCTTCATCCATTATGGATATCTTGTTCATTGTATATTGTACATGGAGATGACCACACATGATAGTTGTATATGATTTCAATTCATGGCCATTGTACTCTTATGTATCTGGGAGTGCTACACTATATATTTACATCCATATGGTGAGAATTATCATTGTATTGTACTGATGAGTGGCTGGTTCTTCCACCTGGGTCTTCATTACTCCACTTCCAATATGGATATAATGTATTTCATCCATCATATTACCCCCTTGACCTCACACATTAGGGGACATCTATTACAACTAATTTTACCACACCAGGTAGATCATGTTTTTATGGCCTTCCCTATCCCTATGCAGATTCCTTGGATCCCCCTTGCTCAAAATATACTTTGATGTTCCAAGAAATCCATTAAAAAACACTTGTTTATTACTATACATGGGTATTAGCTTAAAAGCCTTGTGTACATGCATCTTGTCCCACTGTGACCCACGTACATCAGGAAATGTGCATAAAAACATATTTTTGACTTTTCCTCAATGATTCACGAATAACTTGATTATTGGCCTTCCATATGCCTGGAAACGCTTCGAATCGACCCTTCACTTCCCATTGAAGGGCTATATATTGAGCCTCTTTGATGCATTGGAGGAGGAGAACTTATGAGAGCAAGGAAACTATAGTGGATTGTTTCCCCATCCATACATACTTTAGTGTGCAACCCTTTGTCCTTTTCAGGTATGATTTTAAGGGCGAATTTTAAGGGTTACACAAAAAAAGGTGGGCGAATTTTTATATTAAAATGTTTTTATTTTATTTAATAAATTCACCCATTATTTATTTTATATATAGCTTCCCCAAGGTAAATCGCATTCATCCCGAAAGAGGGAAAAACTGGAAAATGAATTTTAGCCCACGAAAATATTGATTTTTTCCCACATTCGCCCGAATTTTTCCGATTTGCAGGAGATATTTGCCCAATTTTTTCTGATTGGGAGGAGAAATGAAGATGGTTCATCGTATTTATGGATAATAGGTTGAAAAATTGGTATTTCGCCCAGGATTTATGGATAATACGATTAAAACTTTGATATTTCGCTCTATCTGCTTACATTACATGAAAATGATGGACAAGCTAACAGAGGAACAGATCTCTGAGTTCAAGGAGGCTTTCAGTTTCTTTGACAAGGATGGAGACAGTTAGTACTCACAAATCCCCTTCAATTATTTGTCTTTCTCTACATGTTTTCGATCTCTGCTTCTTCTGTAAGAATGGGAAGAGATGCAATGTATTTAGCTTATCTGGGTTGTGAAATTTTGAGTTTATTTACATAGATCTATTGGCCAAATTGCTTTATCTGATGAATTGTGCACTTAGATCAGTTGAAGCCATATTTAATTGGCTCATTTCGGTAACTAATATAATAGTGGGAGAGACTAACCCCATGAAATGGAAAGTTACGTTTCCTTGAAGAAGAAAGGGAAACTACGTCAACTGTAGAAGGAGCAAGTCGACACAAGTCGACTTGAACGAAGACCAACTTAGTTGATCAGGAAACTAAGTCGATGGGCCGACTTAGTCGATCAGCCGACTAAACTAGATGATTAAGTCGGCTAACTAAAAGTCGTGTCGGTTCACCGAACCGACAGGTAGTTATTTTGTAACTGTTTGTAAACTGTATATATTAGGCTGTTGAGCCAAACGAGAACTCAGTTCAGTTCTCTGCCTTGTATGAACTCATTACATTAATATAATCTGTTTTTCTATATGTTCTTGTCTCCTGTTTCTGATTTATAGTTATATATGTTTTAGTATGTATTATTGGTAACCTTATGTCATCTGTGAGATTACAACATTGGTTCCATTGCCGGTAGTACATGTCTGGAATATATGCTCACATATGATACCAGAGCAGGAGATAAAGGACTGGTGGGACCGTAAAGTTGCAAACTACTTGCAAAATTGCGCAAGAAGGAACAGATTGACAGTCGCTGAAGACAAAGCAATATTTTTCACCGAGACGCATGAAAAATTTGTCGAATCAGTGCCACAACTCTTGAAGCAATTTCTGGATGAGAAAGCCGGACGTGACTAAAGAACAGCAGTTTCTCGACAAACTGATCCGAGGAGGGTGAACAAATTTGTCAGAGTGGTTGGAGAAAATCACCGACGACTTCTGTGAGGAGCAAGCAGTCGAAGACAGAACTTCCGTGGAAACTGTCAAAGAAAAATTTTACACAGAATTCACTGAACAATTTTTGTGTTCCCTACCGACCTTGCTGTTCAAATTCTTGATAGAGAATGGAGCAGGCCACATCGTTGAACCTCGTCCACCGCTGTGCGAACCGCCATCGAATACCAACTGGGAGGAGAAGCAGAGGAAGTGGGAAAAGTTCATTGCAGAAAAAGAGTGGGAATACTTTCTAAGCAAATAAATCAAACTATCTGGGCTTTCTAAAAGCATCGGGTAGGCTATGGGGGGGTATCTGGTCATGTGTCGGAGGAAGAGTATAGTGGATCCTAGTCGTCCTAAACCGGATAACTGTCACCAATAATGAAAAGTCGACCAAAGAGGACTTCAAGAACATAGTATTGTATGAAAGTATGTCGGACATTCAGAACCGAGAAAGGGATGAAAGACAGCAGAGAAGGGAAGCAAGACGTGAAAGAGCCGCAGGGTTGCACAGAGAACAAAACCCTAGGGAGAATGACAAGGAAGAGAATCCGCCAGAGTTGGGTCATGACCGACATGAAGAAGGCATGGAGCAAGAAGCATCCCCTACGAAAGAAGAAGTGTGGATAGAGTAGCCAGAAGCTCTCCAAATAACAGCTCCCCACGATGGGATAACCCTTTCCCCCACAAATTCGCGTACTAGAATACAGACTATTGTCGAAGATGACCTCCGACTACGAGCTGGTGACTATAGCATATGGATCCAACTAGGCGATGAAACATACACGGGTCGCCACCTTGTTATACATCGACCACTCAAAGGGAATTGGGTGACGTTTCAGGTGGCACCCTCCCTCCAGAGTATCCACTTGGTCTTACCGACACATGAAGGAGCCCCCCCCCCCCCCCCGCCAAGTACAACTTTAGAAGAAATCGACCAAGCAGACCTGCGCACACCAAGTTGCAGTGGACCATCGACAACCGAAGTCGACATCAACCGACTGCAAGTCGACGATGACTCAACCACCGATGGGAGCTCAAGATCCGCCGACCAAAATTCCACAGGCTCGACAACCTCAATAACCCCACCACTTTCACCACCACCCCCACCTCCACCTCCTCCAACTTCTGAGAGCAGTGAAAATGATTCAGACATGGGTCACGGATCGGCTCACATTCCTATCTACGAGGGGGATGAAGACCCTAGACGACATTGGTTCGTCTGCGAGTCGACCTGGGAGGCAAACCAGGTAACAAATGAAGACCGAAAAATGGCACAGTTCGCCGGAGCACTAAGGAAAAGGGCCTTGACCTGGTACATGAACTTTTCAGAAAGAAAAACCCAGAGCAACAAAAGCCGAGATCAAGGCACAGTTCTTATCATTCTTCAAAACCCTAGACGCTAAGCACCTGGCCGCCAAAAAGCTCAAAACAACACAGCAAAAGCCAGGGGAGACAGTCCGCGACTACGACAAACATTGGAAGGACCTACTAAGCCAGTTAGATTATGTTATTGATGAGCAGTTACTAATTCAATGGTTCCTTGCAGGATTATCGCAGAAAGTGCGCCGCCATATCAGTTTGGAAACATTCAAAACGTATGAATATGCGCTAACAAAATCTCTACAGGTCGAGATGGACGAAGACATACCTGCCTATCCGACGGACCACAGATTAGAGGAACAGCTAGAGAACGTGCAGAAGTCTTTGAAAGAACTAACCCTCAAGAATCAGGAAATCAGGTGTACCAACTGCTCGACGACCGGTCATTCGAAAGATAATTGTCGACAGCAATACAGCCTCCAAGATGTCCGCTTTGTACAAACCAAAGTATTTTGTGACATTTTCCAGGAACACGGAGATCATTCTACGAAATATTGTTCGTTTAACATGAAAAATGGAAAATCTTCCTGGTGCGCCATCTGTGAGACCAAAAGTCACAACACGGCCGACTATCAGTTAAATCTGAAAAATCGACAGAACTACGAGGCGGTCTACCAAACGAATGCAGTAGCGCAAAACAACGAGCAAAGCAATACAAACAACCACAACGGACAAAGAGTCGACGACCGACAATATGAACGCCGGTATGACAATCAACGACAAGGGTTTGGAGGAAGAGGTCGATTCCCCGGGAATCGCAACATACGAACTCGTCGACCCACCCAGTGCTTCATATGTTATAAAGAAGGGCACCGATACACAGACTGTCCATACAAGGATAGGACTGACCTTAAATTCTGTACATACTGTGGAGTAGGCGATCACTTGTTGGAGGATTGTCCTACTATGTTAGAGAAAATCAATACGAAAAATAATGTTAATGTCTTGTCTTGTGTACAAAAGCATGATGTACTAACTACTAAGAATTTACATATTGTTACATGACAAGGCACAAAAACAGGGCCTGATAACCCCCAAATTAGCAAGATTAAAGATACAAATCTTTATCCTGACCCTATAAAGCAAAAACACACATATCAAGAGGCAACCCACATTTTTCACGACATTGCACAACAAGAAGACCTCCTTAGCAGTCGACCTAACACACTACAGCAATTAATCTATCTCACTTAAACAGACAACTCTGTAGCCCAATTCATTGATTTATTGCATCAAATAAAAAGTAGTAACAACGAAAAACAGACTAAGAACATCTGCAGTCTAAACCAAAAAGACAAAAACGATGTCGACCCACTTGTCGACCTGGAAATCGAAAGTTACCACGTCCGACAAGTAGTGCTCGACTTCGGGTCTCAGGTAAATATCATGACCTGGGATACATGGGAGAGGATGGGAAAACCTCGACTCTACAAATCAGGTATTTACCTAAAACTCGCCTACCAAGGTCTCATTGAACCCATTGGGGTTTGGAAAAATGTCGACACGACCATCAAAGGAATTTCGACCAAGGTTGACTTTGAAATCATCGACCCAAAATAAGGCTCTATTTCCTTCCCAGCACTAGTCGGTTGACCTTGGGGACAGAAGATGAAAGCCTCCATATCCTTAGACAAAGAACAAACCAAGCTAAAAGGAAATGGTCACAAAGTCATTGTACCCATTAATCCCTCCCAAGGAGAACCTTGGACCGAACCAATTGATGAGGAAGTCGATGTCAGACAACTGTACCAGTTCCAAAACCATACAGACTACACAGAGCCCAACGTCCATGGGGAACTTTACTTAGGTAACCAAGACTCAATTGGTTATAACTCAGATGCTGAACTGTATGACTAGGAGATGGAAAATTACAAAACATAAGCAAGAGAGTGTTGGACTATACAAAAAGTACAGAAAAAACCCACCCGACAGTGCTTCATAGTATCCGTTATCCCCAAAATCTTTGAAAATAAATTAAGGGAACGTCCTACCTTACAACCAACTAACTTAAACACTACACAACTACCCAGGTATAAGGAGAGGGATTCCCCAGTCATGCACATTGAACAAGTATCTAAAAATATTGGAGAGCATGGTCGACTCCAAAGCTTAGTCGAAACATTTACAGGTCAAGCAGCTAGATGGTGGGATACCCATCAGACAAAGCTTCAGACCTGGACAACTTCTTCGACTTTCTTTGTCGAACGATTTGGTGGGAAAAAGTTAATCCAGGAAGCCCAAATCCCTATCTTTACCCAAGGTCAAAACCCAGAAGAACACATCAAGACTTGTGAAAAGGAGTGGAGAAGACTTGGATATAAAGATGAGAGAACTTGGCCACATTTGTTCCCTTCAACCCTAGCCGACTTACCCAATAAATGGTATAAGATGGAGGAAGCTAGAGGTGAAACATTTTTTGGCAGGAACTCAAGGAAAATTTTATCAAAGACTTCCAGTTCATACCACAAAATGAAAAATTGGTCGAGATAGCACAGCAAATCAAACAATTTCTTCAACCGACCGAAAAACAACCCTCCCAGACCCACCGACAGATCAAGGACTGTAACAATATACAAACTGAAACCAGACCAAAGGTGACCCAATTACACTTAGAAAATGAACACACCGAAGGCAAGAGCTTCAGATGGAAAACTGACCATCTTGAAACAACAAAACATATCCATTCCGTGCTGAAAGTCGAGACCACCGACAAACCAGACCTTGATAGAATGACTGCAGCCGACTTTCCTGCTACATTCTCACAGTTCAAAGAAGGAATTCAGCCGATCAATGAAGCTAAAGCACCAGAGTGGCTAGATGCAAAAGTGAAAACTAAATAGGTCGACATTTCAAATGACGACCGACCAAAAATAGCCAAGATTGGTGAGTACTGGAACGAACAACAGACCACCGAAATAGTGAACTTACTTAGAGAATTCCAAGATGTTTTTGCAAGGGACTACAAAGACTTAAAAGGGTTAGTCCAAGAAATGGGAGAAATGAAAATTGATACTAAACCTAATGTCCGACCTGTTAAGAAACGACCTTATAAACTAGCTCACAAGTACAAAAAGATAGTTAAAAAGGAAATCGACAACATGTTAGCAGTAGGGATCATTTACCCTATTGACCAGTTTGAATGGGCAAGTCCCATGGTCGTCCAGCCTAAGAAACATGACCCGACAAGGTTAAGGATTTGTGTCGACTTTAGGGAACTCAACAAAGTGACATTAACAGATCCATTCCCAACCCCCTATGCTGATGAAATCTTGAATGAAGTTGCAGGCCACGAATGCTACTCATTCACAGATGGATTCTCGGGATACAACCAAGTACCCATAGGACAAGAAGATCAAAAGAAGACAACATTTGTCTGTGAATTTGGTTCCTTTTCTTATAGAGTTATACCTTTTGGGCTAAAGAATGCTCCTGCAGTGTTTTCTCAAATTGTTGTCAAGACTTTCCAAGAATACATATATAATACCATGGCAATATACTTCGACGACTGGACCATATACTCCACCTTAAAAGATCACTGCAAATGGTTTCGACTTATGCTGGAGAGATGTCGACAGATTCAACTCTCCCTGAACATTAAGAAATGTATCTTCATGACTCCCACAGGCATACTCTTAGGACATATTGTTTGTAAATATGGTATCAAGGTCGACTTTGCTAAAATTAAAATCATCCTCGACCTGAAACCACCGATCAACCCTAAACAAGTCAGGGTGTTACTTGGACATATAGGATATTATCGAAAGTTCATATGACACTATTCAAACATGACCTACCCTTTAGAAGAACTACTAAAGGAAGACCAAGAGTTTAAATGGACAGAGGAATGCCAACTCTCCTTCGATAAACTGAAAAGAAAATTGGTCGAAGCCCCCATACTCAAATTCCCAAACTGGTCGACCAAATTTCATGTGCATATTGATGCATCAGGAATCGTAATCGGAGCCATCCTGACTCAACCAGGGGATGATGGGATGGATTACCCTATAGTTTACAGCAGTCAAAAATTAAATAAGGCTGAAAGGAACTATTCGACCACTAAAAGAGAATCCCTAGGTATGGTCTTTGCCCTCCAAAAGTATCGACATTACCTCTTGGCCAATCCCTTCATATTTTATACCGACCATCAAGCATTAAAGTACCTTGTAAATAAACCACTTCATCATGGGAGAATTTGTCGATGGCTACTTCTTTTTCAATAATTTGAGTTTGAAGTCGTTGTCCGACCAGGGAAACTAAATGTCAGGCCCGACCATCTATCCCGCATAGACACAGGAGAGGAAGCGACCGGAGTCGACGACGACTTGCCGGACGCACATCTATTTTGCATAGAAGCAGTGCTAGAAGAACTCGAAGAAATAGCTCAGTTCTTAGAGACAGGTCAGGCCCCAAAAGGCCTGAACACTAAGAAAAAACAAATCTTAGCTATGAAGGTTGCACCTTACAACCTCATCAATGGATTTCTATACAAAATGGGGTTAGACGACATTCTCAGGAGATGTGTACTCGACCATGAGCGAGACCAAATTATGCATGAAGCACACTATGGACCTGTAGGAGGACATTTTCAAGCGGATACAACTGCAAGAAAAATCCAATAGTCAGGATTGTGGTGGCCGACAATCCACAGAGATTGTAAAAACTTTGTTAGTCGATGTGACCGCTGTCAATGACTTGGTCGACCTCTGTCGAGCACAGAGATGCCCTTGATATATGTAAACCCTAGTCTCACATTTGAAATCTGGGCTATAAACTTCATAGGACCATTTCCTATCCTAGCCAAATGATCAAGTGCACGATATATTATCATGGCAGTCGAATATGTCACTAAATGGGTAGAAGCTGAACCCGTCGATACATGTTCAAGTGAGGTAGCCGCTAAGCTCATCTACGAAAACATCATCACTAGATTCGGATGCCCACTCACATTGATCAATGACCAAGGATCACACTTTATCAACAAAACCATCAAAAATTTGACCGACCAATTTCACATCGACCATCGACGGAGTACAGCATACCACCCTCAGTCGAATGGCGCGATTAAAGCTTTTAATAAAACATTGACCAAAGGGTTGACCAAAATATGCAGTACTGACAAAGACAACTGGGATGAGAAAATCCCTGCAATCCTCTGGGCATATAGGACAGCATATAAATGATCGACTGATCAAACCCCATTTCGACTAGTCTACGAGCAAGAAGCAGTCGTACCCCTACATTTCCGATAGCAGAAACCTATTATTGCACAACTATTACATGTCGATATCGAACATGCAAGAAAGGACCGACTATTTCAACTTAGCAAGCTGGAAGAACACAGACTCATGGCTATACAACACCAAGAAATTCACAAACAACAGCAGAAAGCATGGCATGACCGCAATATCAAAAACAAAAACCTGTCGGTCGGAGATTTTGCATTACTCTATAATAGTCGAGTCAAAGGAAAACCCAAGAAACTCCACACAGAATGGATGGGACCTTACCTTGTCGAAGAGATACACCCCAATGGTTCAGTCCGACTAAAAACATTGCAGGGCTTAGTATTTCGGAAGCTCATTAATGGAGCCCGACTCAAACATTACAAAAACTGGAAAAAAAAATAAAAAAATCATATAACGACCTTAACCGTCAAGCAAAACCCATAAAAAGCTAAACATCCCAAAAATCAAGTACTACACCCGACACAACAAAACATGACAGGAACTCACTACTTCGACACCCGACATCATCACCTCTGACCATCCTCATCGACCAGTCGGGTCGACCATTTTTTGCACCGACACCGGCCGATGACCTCGAAAGTCCCATCGCGCATTTATGACTTCGAATGCCAAAATAAATTCACCATTCCTCCACACTCACGTATTGCAGCTAGAACGTCAAGTCCGCCATTAATACATCCATTCCCACATGCAGTCACACCATCGCCTATAAATACGGGACCGTCGAAGGTTCATTCACCACACCCTTTACATACAGAGCACGCACACAGTCAGTCGACTAAAAACCCAACAATCTATAATCACCCCAACCAAACCAACGTAATGGCACCCAAGCAGACCAGAGCAGTGACCAAGGCGAAAGAGCTCCAGGCTGAGGATACACCATTGATCCGCCGACTGAAACATATCAAAAATGCAAAAGTACAGGAGGGACAATGGCAAAAACTCTGGACCGAAATCCAAGAATGGGCCTTCGTCGACAAAAAGATGACCCAAGCGGCTGAAAAAGTTAGACGGAGCACCATCTTCAATTATCCCAATGCACCACTGATGGAAAGCTTTGGTGGGACAAAATAAGTCGCCATCAAGTTTATCATCAGTTGCTACCACAACGGTCGGTTCTACTTCGACCGACTGGTCGACATTACCGGAGATATCATCTCTGAGCTAACTGGCCTGTCGAACCAAGGAAACCCTGTCCCAATCGGCATTAAGGAAGGATTGGTCGAGGAACTCACGGGATCACCGTCCAGGAAAAATTCTAAA
Source organism: Pseudotsuga menziesii (assembly GCA_001517045.1). Classification (NCBI taxonomy): domain Eukaryota; kingdom Viridiplantae; phylum Streptophyta; class Pinopsida; order Pinales; family Pinaceae; genus Pseudotsuga; species Pseudotsuga menziesii. Next base: position 99,586 of record LPNX010688322.1, read on the forward strand.
GGACTGATGATCGGAGAGATTGCCACTCGGACGCCACAGATTGTGGCCAAAATCATAGCCATCACCCTGACTTTAGCAGGTCGAAGTAGCGACCTTAAATTGGAAAAGTTGGAGGCCGTCAACGCAATTGCCACCGATGGTCGAATCTAACGATGGGGAGATTATGTCGTCGACATGGTCAAAACCGTCTACGAACGATGCCAAGAGACGGGAGGACTCATCAAATTCCCCTCCCTAATCCTTTGGATCGTCATGTACCACATCTGTCCGAAAGGAATTCCAGTCTTCTGGGAGCCAACCAAATTCCACATGAACAGGTTCAAACCCTTCTCTCTAAAAGGAACTCCGCGTGAGCTGGCGCAAGGAAAAATATTTCTAGAAAACCGGTTCCAATAGTTAAAGCTTCGCACGACCAGATGGCGAGTGCCTCAGAACATCCAACGCAATATACCGGCGAAGTCTCACATCCAGTTGGAGATTGACCATACAGCAGTCTGGTACATGCAGGGCGAACACCCCAAGGCCGTCGCCCTCGATTACTACCCGACTGCTGAGCAAATCTTCTGAGAGCTGACTCACCAGGCGAAGACCAAAATACCAGTACCCGAGGCAGCCAAACAGGTCAACTTCTCAGTAACGGAGCCACTAACCGACCAGGAGAAAGAGGAAGATTACGAGTTAAATCTATACATGAGTACATTTGTGTCGGAGGACACCCCGGTCAAACCCCCTGGTCGAGTCCAAATCACCATCAAGCCCCCAACGAGAATCGACCCACAGCCGACCGAACAGCAGCCGCAAGAACAACCGTCGAAAGAGAAACAACCAACGGAACTACAACCACAACAGCAAGCAAACCCTCCGGCTCCAGCAAGCGTCGCCCCAACTCAGGTACCGACGGAGGGAGCCGAGCAAGATAACCCCAAATATGCTTTGTCAAAAGGCATTATCAATAAATTGGACGCTGAGATAGCTGCCGCAAGAAGGAAAATCAGAGCACAAAAAGTACAGCAGAGCAAAGGTAAACGCAAGCTTTTCGTCGAGTCGTCTGACGATGAGGAAGAGCTAGTAGCTGCAGCCGTCGACATTGTCGAGGATGCCGCTGCCAACAAAGTACCAATTGAAACTCAGTTTCAACGATTTCTTGAAGCAGGTGCCCCTGAAGGTCGACCAAAGAAAGACAAAACAACGACGACTCCTGAAGACATCGTCGACCTTGTGTCGACCCCCCCAACCCCATCCCCGACACCAGTAGTCGAGGAGCAAGCATCGACACAGCAGTCGATCAACCCCCTCGATTTATACCAAAGAGCAATACCAGATACAGTCAAAGAAAAAGTCGACAAAGACAAGGAGCTCAAAGCTTTCTTCGAGACGATGCCTGAGCTGTTTCAGTTAGCGCAGAAAATCCAAACAACGGTTCCTCTATACGCAAGTAAGAAGGTCTATGCACAAACCACGTCGACATTTGTCCGAAACACCCAAGAAGGTGACATCATTGGAGAAGTTTAGTTTGTCACATAGCAAATTGACCCAGAAACCTAGAACGACCGACCCACTACACCGTCGGAAGCAGATATCTCTTCCGAAAGCCCACAACCCACTTTCGCTAAACCCACTACCCCCGACCACTCCCCCACTCCATCTCTGCCCTAGCCATCACCATCCTCTCCACCCCCACCACCCCCTAATTCCCAACCAGATATTCCCCAACCAACTAGATCCTCTCAACCAGAAGCAACCATACCAACTCCCCAGCCAGAAAAACCATCGACTTCAAACCCTCCAACCACCGAAACCCCCTCCACTAATGGAGGTACCCAGTAAAAAGAGACAGAACGACAAAAGAATAAGAAAGAGCATCATCCCTCCAGACTTCGGATCGGCTTAAAATATGCAAGCTCGTTGACCGACACAGAAGTCGGCCAACTCCTCAAGACTCTGTCCAAGGAAGCAAAAACATGGACGGCACGAAAAACTAAAGAGATCTCGAACAAAAATGCAGAACAGGTCGAGTTTCTTAGCAAATGTAGGGCTCTAGCTTAGTTCGTGATACCAGGCCCTAGTGAATTCGACACAGATCGACCATTGGAAAGATCCTATCAGCTCTTCGAAACCCTGGTATCGACCGTCCAGGCCCGTCTCCAAGAGACTAAGGAAGAGCAGAAGGAAGAGACTACCCGACTACTACTAGCACAGCACACTACGTTCTCAGAGTCATACAAAGTGCTGCAAGACCACATGGAGGAATCTGTTGTTACCGAAGAAGTCTTAAGATACTGGCCTACTCACTATGGGCAAGTCTATCAACAGACCCGACAGACTCGTCAAGGCATTCAGGCTTTGGAGGGCAGGAAGATGACAGAGGCAGCACTCAGGCAGATGATAGAAGAACAAATTGTGCTGGAGACAACCAAGCTACAAAAGTTGGAACGAGAAGCCCACCAGTGGGTCCAACAAGCCCTTCCAAACTTGGAGAAAGTCGACATCATCTACCCGTAGATGAAAAAACTTATCGACACAGCTGACGAACAGGACCAGATCCTGGGCCCCAACATGGAGAAGATCGCGGAAGTCCCACTCTCTGAAAATATGTCGGTCCTGTCACGATTAACTACACTAACGATCGACATCCAGAAAGATTTGCAGAGTTGGACATATTTTCAGCATCACCTCACCATCACCGCTCTGGCCATTATCGAGATCTGCGTCCAAAAAAGGCCAACCATTCGTCTGCACAGCCCTCCACAATAGCATTTTGACAGGATACTGACAGAGACATCATTTTTTTTTCCTCCCTGTTTCTTCGGGACGAAGAAACATTTTGTTTGTGGGGGAGATGTAGAAGGAGCAAGTCGACACAAGTCGACTTGAATGAAGACCGACTTAGTCGATCAGCCGACTAAGTCGATGGGCCGACTTAGTCGATCAGCCGACTAAGTCGGTCGGCCGAATAAACTAGATGATTAAGTTGGCTAACTAAAAGTCATGTCGGTTCACCGGACCGATAGGTAGTTATTTTGTAACTGTTTGTAAACTGTATATATTAGGCTGTTGAGCCAAACGAGAACTCAGTTCAGTTCTCTGCCTTGTATGAACTCATTGCATTAATATAATCTGTTTTCCTATATGTTCTTGTCTCATGTTTCTGATTTATAGTTATATATGCTTTAGTATGTATTATTGGTAACCTTATGTGATTTGTGAGATTACAACATCGACCAGGAAATTCATAACAGATGGATGAATATACTATTATATTTATCTTATCGAAAAAGCTATGGCTGAGCAGCCGCGATATGGTTGGTTTTTAATGGTGTTTTTTACTACCCATTTTATTAGATTCTAGGATTATCCATTTATGTTGGGTAGTTATGGTAGAGGGATGTAAGTAATGGTCGCATGGTTGGTACTCTGTAGTCAAATCATTTCCTTGTAACATTATCAGTGTTCTATGGTGAATAGGGGACAAGGTATTAGATATGGTCCATTCAGTTGGTTCTTTTATTGCTTGATTTGAGTTTTCATAAATCACCACTCATCAAATTCTGAACATTTTTACTTGTATAGTTAACTAAAGTTTTTAACCCTCTTTCTGATTGGAGTGGGTAGGAGACTTTTATGAGAGATCTGTTGCAATTAGACCTCTTGGTTAATAATTTCGTCAAAGTCACCCAAAAATTACACTTAGTCTCATTCACAGAATGAAGACTGCATTAGCACTGAAAACATCTTAGTTTAACACTTTGGAAGTAGTGTAGCCACCTTGACCTGACTCTCATCTTGAAACACTTTGATCAATAATTTTGTCAAAGTCATCCAAGAATTGCACTTAGTCTCATTCACATAGAAGACCGCATTAGCACTGAAAACATCTTAGTTTAACACTTTGGAAGTAGTGTAGCCACCTTGATCTGACTCTCATCTTGAAACACTTTGATCAACTGTACTGGGAGCAAGACTTTTGGGTTTTAAGCCTGAGCCATCATTGCTGTGAGCACTCAACCTTGTTGCTAGACCACAGCTTGATGAGATTTTTCTAGAAATTTTAATCAAGTGTGGGTCGATTTCTATAGTCAACACTGCACATTTCGAATATAAAACTGATTATTGCCAATAGCTCTTTTCTATATCCTAGCTCTTTTCTCAGAATGGATTTTTCTGAGAGGCCTTCTATGCTTTTGGGAGGGGATGAGTCTTCATGTTCAGTCATTGAGAGTTGTGTGCCATCTTCTGTTGGATTTGAGCAGCAAAGGATAAATCTCTCAAGGTAAAGGTCTAGAGAATGATTGGTTATCTTTTCTTATGGTGTTCTTCTGAAAGAGCTAGGATACACCATGTTCATTTCTTCCAGAGTTGTATAGATAGGAAAAACCCTGACTTTTGAATCATTAAAATTGTAGAACTGTTGCCAGTATCTATTGTTTGTCTGATACTTTTCAACATTTACTTTTTTCTCACTTGGTCAGCAACTTAGTCCATCACATAATTTTTTATTGTTCAAAATTCATTGATTCCAATCAATTTACATACAGACATCAGATTTAACACTGGGTACACTGTACCTTGAGACGGAATGGGGATTCATAACATCCACCATAGTTTTCCATTCACAAGATAGGGTCCACCTTCTATGTAAAGCTCCTGAGTTCCAATGCAGAAACATGCCACAAGAAATACCAGGTGGCAAAGAGTGTTTAGAGATTCACCATTGTTCTGACATGAACACTTCTATAATGAAATCATAGTTGGCATGCTTCATGTCAATCTCTAATTAAGATATTGAAGTCTCATAGAGTTACTGTTGATGTCTAATGTTTGTCTGATACTTGGGCAATGTACACTGTTTTCTCATATGGTTGGAAACTTAGAGTCTATGACATCATTTTTTATTGTCCTTACTCAATTGATTCAGATCAGTTTACACAGACATCAGTTCCAACCATGGGCACACTGCGCCTTGAAATAGAATAGGGTTTTTAAAAACACGTACCATTGTTTTCCATTCATAAGAGTATGTCCACATTCTATCTAAATAGGGTTTTTTTTAATAGAGAAAAATACATAATTATATACTCGGGTCTGTGTTTCAGGCAATGGTGGCCTCAGAGAATCATCAACATACATATGAGAAAGGTTATCACTACACCAATAAGTGGTTTGGCTATGCAATGTCATGCAAGGTTAGTTAGTAGAATGGGAAGATCAAATAGGCACTTAATTGATACCAGTAAAACAGAGAGAACCTATTCAATTATATTGTCACCAGACCTGCTTGATGTTTTATCTATAAAGGTAACCTAAGGTTGATGGTAGTTAACATTGTTTATCAGACTTGTCTGAAGCTACCTGATCACAGGAGGTTTCTTCTATGGCCACCCATTATGAGGTATTTTCAGTGTTTATCCATTAACATGTGATATCTTTACAAATAAGTAATGGTAATTTTATGGTCTTCCACAACCACTTGATATTGCTAATACCAGAATGATGGTCTAGGTGTATATGGTGTTGTCCTGTTTGAGAGAAAGGATATTGAAGAGACTAAAGTTCTTAGGTCAGCTATTAATATGGTCATTTTCATAAATCATTGGAACTTATAAAGAATAGTGGAAGAGCCATAAGAAATTAGCCACAAGCATGTTGGAATTTGCATTGACAAAAACTTGAATAACTCCCGAATTCTTATTATTTCTCCATAGAATGCCTTTATTTATACATCTACGATGACTCTTGGGATCACACATCTGAGAGTCTCTTCATATTCCTAATATTTACAATAACGTATAATCCCAATGGATTATATTCCAACAATCCCCCCCTTAATCCGAAGGGGTGTTAGTAAGTCCGAGCATGTTTCTGAATCTTTCAAACTTTTCTCATCCAAGCGCTTTGGTGAAGATGTCTGCAACTTGATCATTTGTGGATCAATGTCAAAGATGGACTGTCTTGGCCTCTACATGAAGTCGAATCAAATGATACTTTGTGTTGATGTGTTTGGTTCGATCATGGAATCTGGGATTCTTAGCCAGCTTGATTGCAGAAGTATTGTCGATCAATAATGG
>LPNX010688322.1:107138-175238 GCA_001517045.1 Pseudotsuga menziesii
TATGATTTTGTCTTTAATGAGTAAATCCAGCACATTCTTGAGTAGTCATCAACAAAGGTTATAAAATACTTATTCCCATTGGCAGAAGGAGTTGGCATTGGGCCACATAAATCATAATGCACTAATTCTAATTTCCTACTTGCTCTGAAATTAGATTCATGGAATGGCAGCTTACTGTGTTTCCCTAATATACATGCATCACATTTGCTCTTCTCTTTGGGAATGGTGGGCAAACCAAATACACCATTCTTTCTCAACAAACGAAGACTGTTATAATTCAGATGACCAAATATTGCATGCCACAATAAACTTGATGACAAATTACCTTCTCCATGCTGAGAGAGGTAGGCATAGTTCTAAACCCTTACGGATGAACTCTTTAGCTTCAGCAGCTTCCCATATTCGTATCCAGACATGATGACTTGGTTGTCAGAGGACTTTCTTATTTCTACGATTCCATCAAACATGTGGATGGAATGGCCTTGCTGTCGAATCTGCACCAAGGACAACAGGCTTCTCTGCAACTCTGGAAGATAAAGAACATTATTCAACAAGAAATCAAGGAATCCAGGCATCTTCAGCCGAATGGTGCCCATTCCCTTTGGTTTAAGACTTGACTTATTTGCAAAGTAAACTATGCCATTTATTGTTTCATTAAGTTCTTCAAAACAGTATTTTCTAAAAGTCATGTGTGATGTTGCACCAGTATCAATTAGCCAACAATCTGTGTAAGATGAAAGTGAAGCCATTTCATTAATACCAAGATTACAATGTGCAACAATACAATGAGCAGAATCATCTTGGTTCTTATTTTCATCTTTCTTCTGGTTATGTCTGTCTTTGATGGAGTCCCATGAAGCCCAACACTGATCTACTGTGTGTCCAATCTTTCCACAATGCTTGCACTTCAAATCTGATCTTTTGCTGGAGTTGTTTCTGCCTCCTCTACCTCTGAAGTTTCTTCTTCCTCTGCCTCTCTTGCTGCTTTATCCTTTGGGATGATCATTGGATTGGTCTTTGGTGTGGTTCTTTGCTTTTTGAGCAAATCAAAGTGACTCTCCAGAATGCTCGGTTGTCTTCTTACCAAAAGATTTCTTTATGTCAGCTATCTTCTCTACCAGGGTGTCAAATGTCAGTGATTTGAACTTGTCACTTGCTTGCAATGAATCAAGATAGTTGGAGTGAGAAGGATACAAATATTTTACAAATGCTGCAAGGGGAAGATCTGGTTTCATACCAGTGGCTTGAATCTTGTGCATGATAGCTTTGATTTCAGAGGCAACTAACATGGGATCATTGTCTTTTATTTCTAAACTGAATAGTTTTAGCATTAGTTGAATAACTTCCATTTCAGAGTGTGAATCATACAGATATTTTAACGTTTTTAGTGCTTCAAAACATGACTTTGCAGGCAATATGTGCTGGCTCACCTCTTCACTGACTGTGGCAGTGATTACCGCTAAAGCTTTCTTGTCTTTTGTTTTCCAAATGGCCTTCTCTTTCTCGGATTCTGGAGGTCTTGGGTCTTTGGTTATGGGCCTTCCAGCTTCTGTCTCTATTGTGGTGCCTTCGCAAATACCATCCCAAAGGTCATTGTAGATGAAGGCAGATTTGATCTTCCTCCACCATTCTAGATAATTGTCTTTGCCAGTGAGAGTGGCACCAACTACAGATGCTATAGATTGCATTTTCTATGATTGAATCTTGCAACTAAAACAATAGGAGAAAAATAAGAAAGAGTAAAGGTGCAGGTCTAAGTCTCTGCCACCTTCCTCAAGATTTACAACAATGTCAATGTCTCTGCTATTGTCATACAAACTTTGAAATACAAACTTTATCCTCTCAAGCCTACAATACCAAATTTAAATATGCTTTCAATGGCTTTCAAACTAGTAGAAAACAATCTCTCACCAACGCAAAGGAGCAGGTCGCAGGTCAAAGAAAAGCAGGCTTTCTTCAAGAGATTAGAACGCAGCCTTCTTGTCAACGCAGTATTCACGGTCTACAGAAATACACTTCAACGTAGTCTTTACGGTCTTCAATGCAGCTAGAAATAAATTAAATTCACACCAACATAGCTCCTTGAGAGAGGTCGTAAGCACAAAATAGTCTTCAAAAAAAAGGTTTATCTAAAGATAGTTCATGCTCTCAAAAAAATGCAGTCCACGCTCAATTAGAAGAGCCCACGCTCTGCAGATAGAGTCCACGTAGCTAGCAATAGTTCACGTAGCAAGCATTTGGATGGCACACACCAAGAATGGAGTCTTCCAAGTCACAGAGAGTCATGGATTTAACTCGCAGTGACTGTCAGGTCGCGACTCCTTGAGACCACTTATCGGCTCAGGTAACTCCTTGAATTCGCAGCAATACGCACTTCACACAACTGGAAGAGGGGAACTCATGGAGCAGTAATCAACAAGTGGTGGTCTCTTCACATTGTGGACATTGTGGACGAAGAAATCCCATTCAAACATGAGACAAGTGGGAGTCTTTCTCATCAATGTTAGTGAACGAGGCAAGTTAACGCTTTTCTCCAACAGTATTCCAATGATGGGAGTCTTCATGCGATATATATCACCCACGAGTTTCACCAGAACGGTTGCAAGTGAGATGAGACAAGCAGCTTCAGGCTTAAGTGCAACATTTTTACACAAACTTCACGAGGAGCTAGGGTTCCTGTTGATACAACTTCAATGCAACCCCAAAAAATAGACAGATCGTGAGGAATGAAGAGGCGGCCCGCAAAAAATTAGGGTTTACGTCAGTGGCAGACTCAAACACTAATACAACAGAGGAGAGGCATCTCCAGGTTGAAATGGAACAGTGGCACGCAGATATTCATACTTGAGGAGAGTCTGCAAACTGCAAGCAGGCAAGATGGAAAAAACTAAAGCGCTGACTATCACAGGGATTATCACATCACGAAGAGGATGGATGGGGCTGGGCGAAGTAGAGAAAGCATTTTACTCAGAGTAATACTATCGCATCACTCATGAACGTTAGAGCAGCCAACGCATGCACCAATGCATGTAATCTGCAGACTGAGGAAAGCCCGGGGTGCAGATAGCAGTAGAATGCAGACTATACATGCAGGAGTTATGAATCGCTCTGATACCACTGTCAGGTGGAATAACTCCCGAATTCTTATTATTTCTCCATAGAATGCCTTTATTTATACATCTACGATGACTCTTGGGATCACACATCCGAGAGTCTCTTCATATTCCTAATATTTACAATAACGTATAATCCCGACAGATTATATTCCAACATTGTCCATTACCTGGCATAAACCTCTTTTAAAGCTTGAATAAAGCGATTGAAACCTTTGCACAATGCACATGTTTTTATAATACCGAGCTGTCCAATTTCCTCTTTTTCTTCCTGATCCATGTGGTGTCTTGAATCCTTTTCTTTGGGATTTTATATCCAATAAAGGAAATAGAGTCTGCTTTCCAGAACTCACAGCTATCACAGTTCACTTGCTCTATATAGGCAAGGCAAGGAGATAACAAATGCTCAGAAAACAACCCATGAATAGTAATGACAATAAATTATTTCAACATCCACAGAGTTGCAACTGTCTTGCTCAATGCTACAGTAATCCAAAGAAACATAAAAATCACTTCCAACATATGTGAGATAAATATGTACACATCAAAACAACTCTGTGTGGAAATGGAACACTCAATTGGAGCTCCATGCTCAAACTGCAGGGCGAGTAGCAAGACAAAGGCTAGGAAGGCACCCTTTAGCAACATGATCAAACCATGCAGCCATAGGTGATCCAATCCTTGCACCAAGCATTGTTAGCTCCCTTTTCAAGAAGTCTTGTTTGTCTGGGTATCAAAGGTACCCACACAGTAACAGGGACCTGGGAAGGTGCACTGATGACTAATTAAACTAATTCAACCATTGCCGGAAAGTCCTCATACGTAATAGAGAGAGTAACAAGTTGTTGATGTAGTTAACAACAAATAAGAATTCATTATAGTCTGTCACCTAATTTAGGGAACATGAGCAAGGACATATGGCTCTGATAAAATGAGATAAATTTCTGTTCTCATAGCCATTCTCAACCCAAACCTGAACAAACCAAGGTGAATCCTAATAAAACTGCTTCAATTGACACAAGGATGTGCAAATATTTAGCTACATGACTTTGTGTTGGCTACATTGTTTCCAATTGACATGTTTAATAGAAGGTTAAGTTTCTATTTTTTGCTAATATCTATAATTGATTCATATAAACAACATCAACAAGTAGGATGCATCAAAACCTGTGCATTTTTCCATGAATTTTTAACAAGACAACCATAGAGAAGCAAAAAGGCAAACTGAGTTGGCAAGTATTCGATGATGTATGTGCCCAGATATTCTCATCAATTATTGATTCTAAGCTTCCAATTAATGGAAGTATTGAGAATACTATGAAAATGTTGTTGGATTCTCTCAAAAAGAGGGACTTGACCTTGTTGAGGGTTTTGATTTAGTTGATAGATTTTTTAAGGTGTATGGGAAAGAAACCCATGTTTACACTTTGTTGAAGGCCTTATATGGGTTGTTTTTTTCACTACAACATTGGTATTTCAATATGGATGTGATTTGTGCATACTTTTAGCTTTGTGATTATAGATTTGGTCCAATTATCTTGGTCTTGTATGGATGTGTAATCATGTCTGTAAGATGTACTGAAAAAACCTTGATGTGTTGTTTGAAGATTTTGGCCCATGAAGATTATATGAAGGATATTGACGTGTTGTAGGTTGCTAATTTTCCAATTTTATGTTCATTTAGATTCAAAACTTGTCAAGCCCCTAACAAAGGGGAGGATCAAGATGTAACTTGTGATAGTATATTATTTTATTGGACACAATGAGAGTTCTTAATCTTAAGGATATACATTCCAACACAATGAAAAATTATGGTGAGTCGAGATATGAATTTTGATGAGAATGTATCCTCCTATAGATCAAAGATATCATCTTCAATTATTGAAGGGGGTGAGAGGGTTGTTGTTCTAGATGTTGATTTAGAGGAAAAAGAAGAATCATATCTAGGTGTGAACAATGAGTGCATGAGAATGGACATGACCTCATCCTCTAATCCAATATGAAAGAATTCGAGACAGCTTACTCAAATATTGGAGGATGCATAAGAGCATGTGGGAGTACCCAAATATTCAATGAGGGTGAGTTGCTTCTTATGAGATTTGGTAACCATATTGCATTGGTGACTTCCATTTATGAGCCTTCCAGTTGTTTTAAGGGGGTGAGATGTAATGCCTTGATGGAGGAGAATGATTATTCCTAAGACTACAACATGTTCAAGTTTACAAATGGTGGGTTTGGTTAAGTTGCAAAGGGAGTAGACAAGGTTCTATGAAAGCACTTTCCTTGTAAAGAGGAAGTGTTAGCTTTCAAGGTTACCTTGAAAGTGATTACACCATTTTTGGTACTACTTCATGTGATGTGGGGTGCATTTCTTATCAATTACCCTTGGTTGCACCATGATAGACATACACATTGTAGATAGAATCCACATGTATTTCCATGCCTTGTCTTGATTCTTATGTGGTAGTCTTCCTTGGGAATTTAGAGACCCATGTAACTTCATGACTTATTCATGAGGTGTGCACATGGGGGTTTGTTGCTTTATTGGGAGGAAAAATACACTCGGAGGAGAATCTACCATCTTGGAGGAATTCATTGAAAAATAGGTAGCATGGGGAAACTTGGTTACTTACATGGATGCTTGTACTTTAAATTAGGATACTTGGGTTGAGAAGTAATCGTGTAGGTGCGGTGGACCCAAACACACATGTGGATTAGGAGGGAGCATTGCAGCATTGGAAACCTTTAGAGGAGTAGCATTGGACACATCTTGTGAATCACTCACCTTGGAACCCATATTTGTTGGTAATGCATGCCTTGTAGCTTAACATGTCAATTAGAGTTGAAGCACTTCACATGTGGGCCTAAGTTGATGCTTAGTTGGCTAGGTTTCTTGTTGTGGAAAAGTTCCACTTTGATATTGTTGTACTCATGTGTTCCTTTAATATTAATAAAGGAAGGATAGAGTCTTTTCATTAGTTCATTCATGTTAATGATATGATCACTTCCTTGTGTCATATATTTGAGAGCTACAGAGAACTAGTTTCTTTGTGCTTCTTTTTCATTGTATTTTCTCTCTTTGTCTTGAGCACTAGGGTTCTGGAGAAGATTCAAGACAAGAATAAGGTTAGAATTTTCCCCAAATAAAACAAGGGAATCTAGGGTTTGGGAGGAACCATAGAGGACCACAGGGAGAAATTTATTTTGTAGTTCTTGAAAGGAATAAAACAAAGGTTTTGTGGCATTTGGAAACCCTACTAATAGGAGTGCTTGATGTGGAGAAGATAGTGGGAGACTATCTTGTTTCTCTTGAGAACTTGTCTGATATAAGTGTAGGTGCCGAGGAAGACTTTTCAATGTGTCTGCCATATTCCTTTGGATCTTTATTGGAGAAACCATCCTTGGTTGGGATTGATCCCTAGATAAACAGAGTTTGTGGCTATAAAAATTTATATTATTTTGTTTGTATGTACTTGCTTATCTGAATTGCAACTTATGTTTTCATTATCATTTAATACTTTATAGTGTTGATTATATTTGACATAACATTAAGAAGACTTGTCAAGTGATTTTACAAACACATAGAATCTAATTGGGAATATTTATCATTGTAATAAATATGCTATAAAAATTTATTTTTCAGATTTGATTTATGACGGAAAGTGTGCCATAAAGGCTTGCAACATTGCTATGTTGAAGTGCATTTGTTCTGTGTTTATTTTCTTAGTTTCCTTGTGTATTTGGTTGAAAATAAGTTTAGTATATGTTTCTATAATTCATATTTCAAATTCATCCCTAAGCCTTTGAAATTCCAAAAGAAATTGATCAAAGAAACCTCAAGGTTGAGGCCAAATTTATGAATTTGCATTAATTTCCCTATAGAAAATTTCAATGCAAATATTTTTATGTAGCTAGGAACATAGATGAAAAGTGTTGGAAGCTTCATCCAATGATGTTCCTAAAGTGGTACAATTCCAATAAAGGATCAATGAGAAGGTCAAAAGATAAAAGACAACTTTGATGTGGACTAAAACCTTGTCTGTGTTACATAACAAGTGCTAAGGGCAGGTGGAAATGAGTTGTTAATGAACTAATATGACAGTCTGTTGGAAATTCCACGTGTATCTATGGTTGTTAAGTGGAAGCTTTGCTGGTATGAATGGCTATGGGATTTATTTTACCTCTACTAAAATAAAAATGGCCATAAACTTGATGGTTGAAAGATCTGGCGAATTATAGCTCTAAAATCTTGGTAAAAGAGGACTATGGATGAGACCTATCACTACATCCTGTCTTTTCATTATTGTTTCTGGGAAATATTTTCTAAAATTGTCAATGATATATGCCGGTTTAGTGCATGAAGCTTAGAGAAAAATTCCTATGTTTTCATGATATTCTGGATTGAGTTACTCTGTTGTCTTGCCTGGAGTTATGGCAGCAAATTAGAAATGTTAGTCTCAATATGTTTGATATATGAAATCATACTTCCATGGTTAATTGGTGGATTTTCAGTTTTCTAAACCAGTGTGATTGTGAGGAATTTATTTTCTTGCAAATCTATTCTCGTTGAAACCATGATTGTTGGTAGAGTTGGGCATATAACCTACTTAGAAAAAGGCAAACTCTGTTTATGGCAATTGTGAAGACATTTTGTAGGTGAATTGATGCAGAATCAGTTTGTTGCTTGAATTTCTGGTAACGGGTAAATTTGTGTTTGTGAATACTGAAAACAGGTATTAGAGTTGTTAACCGCTATTTGTGACTCAAACAAAATATAGATGTATATTGATGTATCTTGAGATTAGTATATTACTGATACATGAGGTGTGTATTGATTATGGAATGCAAAATCCATGCCCAACTTTCACTACATGTTTGAATAAACAACCGCTGGGATTATATCGATGGCATCAGCTTCTTTTGATGGCATTATAACTCAATGAAATCTCTTCTCCCTCTCGGTTGTGTGATTTCTGCTTATACCACGAATTTAATTGATGGGTATTGACTATGTTAATTTGATATGTAATTTGCCTTGTCTTAAGTAATTGAAAATTTAAGCTCATCAATGGATGTTATCAAGCCACCATACTGAAATGATGGAGACTTCAGCAAAGGATGGCATCTCCAACTATGTCATCCTCTACCTATCTGTGGGGGTTGCTATCTCATTGGGCACGATTTTGTATAAGCTGTGGCAGTCTTTAACATGCTCAAATAGAGCCAGCGATCTCACTCCACATAAGCAGAATCCTTTAATGGCAGAATTTGTTTATGTTGATTTTTTCTGGGTTGTTGGCCTACTGTTTGACAGAAAGCTTAACCATATATATCCCAATTTCTTTATCTTAAATATGCAACTTGCAAGTTGCAATTGGATTTCCACCTAAGGTATTGGACAACATGCGGTTTGGATTTAGATTTCTTCCTTTTCAAAATCTCTATGGTGATTGTGGGCAATGGATTACAATTCTGTAAAAGGAAAACACAGTAATGAAGCTTCTATGGGCATGTATTTTCAAATTTAAGTTTTGACTTAGAAAATCACTTTGATGATGGTAAATTGTTGTTCTTTTGGGCATTACTTTCGAAGTTTAATTTCTCTTTGCAAATTGATTTGCTGATGAGTTTAAGTGACCATTTATTGAGTCACTAAAGTTGGCTTTTATTTGTTGCAAATGCATTTATTATGTCTATTGTTGAGATTTTCCTTGAAAGTACCTTTTGGACCTTCTATGTAGAAGAATGATCATCATTCTTGTTTGTGATGGTTGAAAAAGTTCCACTATTCAATAGTTGATGCCTTTGGAGTTGGTTGTTGTAACATATTCAAAGATTTGTTCATCAATATTACGCTGACTTCCGTTATATACAGAAACGCAATTTTCTCTGTTCACAATTGGCGATAAACCTATATATATATATATATATATAGTGGTTTTATATATATATATATATAGTAGTTTCTTCGTTTTATAAGTTCTGTAAACAAAAAGAACAACGAAAAACTCATCTTTTAAACCCTTAAAAAAAATTTATGTATGGGAGGAGGATTTGATCCAATTAGAAGTCGATGCGTCTTCCATGTATGCGCCACATCTTGGTCCACATATTTTCCATATATCATCCACATATCTGCCACGACTTAGTCCATCTCATACTTTTGTACAGCCATGTGATCCTTTCGTACTGCCACGTATTGCCATGTCTTGTCTTCATTCACTGCTGATCCGCCACGCATACCAAAAGATAGGGGGCCTGACAGGTCATCTCGGGCTCCAAACTGGTGATCTTCTCGTGGAGTCCAAACACCTAGAGCCCCCACCATATCTTTGCACTACGCATCGACAAACATATAATATGTTGGCATATATAGAGACATAAAAACTCTTCTGCGTAACCAATGTGGGATAATTCTCATCACAAAACTTAATCTCCACCGTTGATTTTTGATCCAATGGTTGCTGAGTCTCGATCTGTAAAAACCCTATGTGTTTATTTTCTGCGTTTATTTTTATCATTTTAATCTATGCGTTTTGATTTCAAATTTCAATCTCAGCGGATTTTTGGCATGAGGATGGATCGCCTATTCTGACCTGAAATCACACTAGACATTTCGCTATTATCTGATGTATTTGGTGGTGGTATCGTGAGACTCTCCAGCATTTCTACAAAGGCAGCCAGGAAGCCTGCATATATTGCAAAAGACCCTACACCCACATTTACACCTGGCCGTAGAGGATCTTCAATCGACAATGGAGTTGGGCTCTTCAAACAAAGTTCATCCACAACGAAAGGACTGATTTGCTGAAAACAGTTTGCGCTACTTTCATCTTTTAAAATGATCCCAACATACTCTTACAGGATCTTGCTTAAACTATGAGCCTGGGTGAAATACCATAGTCTCTACTCATAAAATTTGAAGTAGTGCCATCCTTCATTTATAAGGCCTGCATATTTCTTTTCTGCTATGAACATAAAGTCACCTCTCATTCATGGATCTTTTTTCTATTCTTATCTAGTTTCCATCAATGACAACATGCTCTGCCACATTGCCAACAGGGATCTCACTATAATGATTTTAGTCTTCAAGAGTGAAACTAAGTTTCACATATTTAATGCTTTTCAGCTCTATTGACAGTATCCATAAATATGCAACAGAGATGGACATGGCAACAAAAAAGAAGAGTTTTGGTATTTGTATGGCATGAACCTATAACAATAGGTTCTAACTTCTATCACCTTTGTATGTTCCCCTGAATGCTATGGATGATATGGATTTTGATTGATATTTTAACTTTGAAGTGGTAAGCATGTATTCTGTAGCCATAGTATGTTGCTGGAAGAAGAGATCTACAATTTTGGAGAGAACTTGGAAACATGTATTTGCCACATGAAATCCTATGAAAATGATTTTTTTGCTTCTGATATTACGCATGCAGAACCTAGTTGGGGTGGAGCTAGGATGCCATTCTTGAAACCATGAGTTGAATATCACAACTACTTTGTGCATGAAGTACTTTTGTGTTGAGCTAGAGTTTGTGGTTGCAATCGTGAACTGGTATTCAGTAGCCCTTATCTTGGTTATAAGAAAGAAACAATGGTTTAAGCCATTAGCTAGGAATTATGTATAGTGCTAGATCTTGGTGTGATGACTAAACTTGGTGTGATTCTGAGAGGCTCTTGATTTGTATAGGATGGGATCCATCCTTACCCCTTTGGGACATGTCCTCTACATTTTCCTGTCTTGAGGGAGCATGGGAGGAAGAATTCCCATTTCAATGGGGACACTCCCATAAAACATGGAATATTCCCATGTCCTAGGTATCCCTTTGTTGCCTTGGGGAAAGCCAGGATTTTGTCAAGAAAACAGGGGAACTGTTGGGTATCATGTGCCGAAAACTATCATAAATTCCAACTCCATTGACTGTTGTCATCCTTGGGAGATGTGTTATTTTGTTTTTATCTATTGTTTGTCTCTTCTTATAAAATCGTCATAAGACTGTTAAAAGTTAGAACTTATTCATTTCTTGATTTTTTTATATAAAACATTTTACTATTATAGTCTGACCAAAATACAAGTGATGTAAACTTTCCAAACATATGATATATCAAACCAAACTCTTTCTTGATGTTAACCTTTTATTTTTGTTGCTTCGAACAGGTAATGCCTTTTTCTTTCCAAGTTTATCAACTAACTATTTACAATCACAACAGAACTTTTGTTTTGAGCAATTTTGAATTATTGTCTCCACTTGTGTTATGCAGTAATCTTAGTGATGGTCTTGGGTTGACTAGTATTCATGTAGAAAGGGTGGCATTGGCTGTGAATTGGATTTTTATGGCCCTCACATGATTATGGATTTAAGGGTAATTTGGGATTTGTGATGTTTTTATAGGGTTAGTTTTCTTCAAAATGAATGGTTTAACATATCGAAAAATAATTTGGAAAATTGAAGAGCTTAATTAGGAATTTCAGGGAGTAATAAGACCATTCTTGTCCCTTTTTTTGTTAATATTCAGACTAGAAGAAGACTGACTGATGGAGTTGTGGTTCAGCAGTGGAGTTGGAAACTTTCAAGGACACCCACTAAGGTACAATTCCTCGAAAGTAAAAGCATATGAATAAGTGGTTGGGGATAGGTGCTCATTCAAATATTTTGATGGCTTACCCATTGAGTTATGTGAAGAGGTCATTTGTAATACTAATTATATTCTTTGAGATTGAAGAAAGCGCTTTAAAAATTAAGTAGAAATTATGAACTTATTCGCTAAGTGTTCAAGCATGATTTGGAATTGTTTTGATTGTTGGTAGCATATTGAAGGACTCTTTGAAGACTTCCTTGATCTGTGAAACAGCATTCTTGAGGATAACCTATGTGCTAATTAAGTGCAGTTGTTAGTTCTTCTCAAAAGCAGGCATAGTCGAAGATTTTTTTTGGTGCACCTTGTAAATTCAAATCAGTCAGAAACTGTTGGAGTCATTTACCCAACATGCACACTTATTTGGTCAATTTTGGCCTATTTACCCACTATCCTAAGTTTATTTGACTTACTTGGCATTAGATGAGCACACTATGACATCAGCATGAGCACACCTACGCCCTCCTTCAGTCAAGGAGGCCAACTAAGCCTTCTCCTTCATTTGGGGAGGATAACTAAGCTTCCTCCTTCAAACAGGGAACAATTCTGGGTTGATCTGAGTGTCATAAGTGCACCTAATTGCTAACCAATTGTTGTTTCACCTAACAATCAGTTAAGCTGAGTTGTAAAGGTGCCTCCATCTATTATTTTCCTATTTTTGGTTAATATTTATGAGCTAGAGACAACTAGGGCGGCTCCAACCACTTATGATGACAAGTGGCACTTCAGTTAAATCCATCGGAGCTACTTGGAGTTATGGATGTGCCACCTCCTTGAGATGGACATGCAGTTGCATGTGATGAGTCATAATCAGTTAGACTCAATCAACTATTGCACTCTGATTCAGTTAGGACTTGTGGCTACTCATTAGTTTTTCATGTGTCAGTTCTAAATGTTGGTGGTTATTGCTTTTAACTTTTCACTTTTAAGTGCTTGATTGAATGGTTAAAGCTAAAAAAAAAATTTAACTCTGTGGGAAATTGTAAGGGTATAATAGCTATGATTTTCACTGATTAATTTTGCATATAAGCTGTCCTAAAATGGTGTTGGTTTAAAAATCATTTTGGCTAGTTAGGAGTTCTATAACTCTATGGAGGTTTTCATTTGTAGTAATTCATGTTGTTTTTATTTACTGTTCATATTTCTGATTGATTATACGGGTGCATTATTATTAAGGTTTGTTCGAAGTAGGTTCTTGGATGATGCATGGACTATCATAGATATGGATTATTTTGGCATGTTATATATGATTGGGTACTAAATGCGTTTAAATTTAAACTATGTTTGGATTATAGTTTTATTGCATATACAAGGATTGAAAACATGAAACCCTAATAGGAAAACATGAGGCTCAAAACCTGACTGACTGAGACTTCAGATATATAATGGCATGATGTATAAGACTATAAGTTTAGTGTCCAATATATAAACCTATTTTCCATTCTAGCTTTGTTGGAATAATCATAATGTGATACTTATTATGAGCTAAACATGTTATAAGCATTGTGCTCATTGACAAATCTTGTTTTTCACAGATGTTGTTGTGGGGCTTCCATGCGTGTTTTGCTTATGATGATACAATGAAGTACATATTGATAATGTCACTAGTATATGACTGGAATGTGTAAAATCCCATGGGTAAAATACTGGATGTTAACTTCATTTACTTCTTAGGCATGCTTACTTATGAAGAAATTCTTGTGGATTCCCATGCATAATAATTTGTAGATAGATCCTAATCCCATTAAAAAACAAATGTGTTATAGTTGATAAGGAGTGAATGTCTTGAAAACCAATAATGGTGGAGTCTCCTTAGACTGGAGGTGTTGGTCAATGTGTTGTGTTTCTTTTCCTTACTATATTGCTTTACATGGGTGTATAGTGCATATTTGAGAATGAAAAGGTAGCAATTGTGTCTAGTATTTTAAGTATCTATGTTCATTCATCGTGTTAGTGATTGCTTATGCATAATAACTTATGCAGTGATGTGTGTGGATTCTGATGAAAAACACCTCGTAGCAAGATCTTAATCCCTTCATAAAATTGATGGCTTATAGTTGATAAGGAGTGGGGATCTTGAAAACCTGGGCTCTCCTTAGACTGAAGCGGTTAGTTGATGTGCCATGCTGCTTTTCTATACATATATTGTCAACCATGGGGTGCTTTCTTTACTTGAGTACATAACTCATATTTGAGGGTGAAAAATTAGCAAGTGTGTTTAGCATCTACGATGTGAGGAAGTGGTCTTATTTCACGAGCTGGTGCATTTGCAATGATACTTAAAATGTTGGAACTGCACATAAGTGGGTGACTTTGTGCTCAGTAATGGCATCAAATATGTCTTTTGCATTTACACTTCTGCAACAACTACTAGTGCTACCTTGTGTAGCCATGCCCCAAGGAAATCCCCAACCATTACACTAAAACATGGGTGTTGTCTATAAGTAAACATGCTTAGACTTCATTTCTCATGCTAAAATAATACCAATTGTTATGAGATAGGAACCTCTATGACTGTACACAACACCTTTAGGACTGGACATGGTTCCTGATGTGTAGCTTAATGAGATAACTTCCCATTCATCTTCAGGCCAGTGAGTCTCAAAATTTGGATCTCCACTTATCAACAGATTTTCATAATCAAGATCTTTGTGATCTTCATTCAAAGAATATTCTCTATATTTGTCTAGTTCATGGATCACAATAATTAATGGCAATTCCTATGTCACCTGAGAAAGGTTCCTGACTATTGCCATTGTAACTTCCAAGAATTGGTAATCCACAAACACCACCTTGGCTTCTGAATGATTCAAAATGAGAGACATTGTGTGTGCATCATGTCTAATATTTAGAGTGTTGAGCACTGCCCCTGCCATTGGTACTCCAAAGTGCATTTCATATGTGGCTGGTACATTCAAGGCCACTACAACAACCTGTCATATGTATGGATTGTTCAAACTTTAAATTCTCTAACAATTGATGCAATTTCAGTTAAATGAAATTTTGATGATTTTAAGGTATATAGCAAAAATCCTTCACTAAGAAACATATTGTAAAGAGAAAGGTTATAGGATCGATTTCTAAAAATTTATATTTTCCAAACTTTAGGAATAGCCAGACTTGACTCCTATGATCACTATGTTAGTTGCTCCTATGATCACTATTCACTTAGCAGTACCTTTTTTGTTTTCCTTTTTAGAGAGGCTAAATTATAGAATGTATTCTAACAATTTTTACTTGGGGAACAAGGTCTACCACCAGTTTCCTTGGACATTTGCAACATTGGTATAGAAAAGGAAGGGCTTGGGCTGACTAGTATTCATGCAGAAAGGATTACATTGGCTATGAAGTGGATTGCTATGGCCCTCACATGATTATGGATTTAAGGGTAATTTGGGATTTGTGATGTTTCTGTAGCATTAGTTTTCTTCAAAATGAATGGTTTAACATATCGAAAAAGAATTTGGAAAACTGAAGAACTTAATTAGGAATTTCAGGGAATAATAAGACCATTCTTGTCCATTTTTTTGTTAATATTCAAACTAGTTAATAGTTAGACTAGAATAAGACTCACTAATGGAGTTGTGGTTCAGCAGTGGAGGTGGCAACTTGCAAGGACACCCACTGAGGTACAATTCCTCGAAAGTAAAAGCATATGAATAAGTGATTAGGGCTAGGTGCTCGTTCTAGAATATTTTGATGGTTCACCCATCAAGTTCTGTGAAGAGGTCATTTGTAATACTAATTATATTCTTTGAGATTAAAGGAAGCACTTTAAAAATTAAGTAGAAATTATGAACTTATTCGCTAAGATTTCTAGCATGATTTGGAACTATTTTGATTGTTGGTAGCATATTGAAGGACTCTTTGAAGACTTCCTTGATTAGTGAAACAACATTCTTGAGGATAACCTGTGTGCTAATTAAGGGCAGTTGTTAGTTCTTCTCAAAAGTAGGCAGAGTTGAAGGATTTTGTTTGGTGCACCTTTTAAAGTCAAATCAGTCAGAAACTTGGTAATGTGAATAAACCATACTATTGTGGCATGCCTTAGTTTATTGAACAACAATACAATAGTAGATGGGAGAGTTGATGCATTAATTGCAGTGAAGATATCATTTTGGACAAACTGGAGATAGAATTGAAGGTATTTCTTTTCGACTTTGGATTTACATGAGAAAGATGATGAGGTGATCCTCATGGGGAGAGTCATTTATAATGGGATCTACACAAAATATCTGAATTTAAATTTGAACAGAAGAAGGTCAATGGCAGGCTTGAGTATTACTAAAATACTACTCAAGGATAGACTTGAATAACTAAATTTTACTTGCAAGAGAACCATGTTCTGAAGCCTAATACTATTAAACTTATTGAGTCTTATTTTGGTATAGGTGTTCCATGTACCCTTGTTGGTCAATGGTGATAAATGTATGTGAATTTGAGGTTGTGTTTTAGGTAAAAATAGATTCTACAATGTACATTTTTGTTGTAACATTGATGATATGAGCTACATTACCTTCATGCAACTTATTTTAAGCTTGATGGTTTGATATTTATCTCTTGCATTATCTCTTTCTTGTATGTGACAAGAAATGATGCTAGAATTTGAGAAAGGTAGGCCTAGGAGCTATCTCTTCACATTGATAGTTTCCTAACATTAAATGATAAATAACTAATTTGACAACACTTTTGCTAAGCAAGAATGGGCTCATTCAAGTACATGAAACGATCTTGGTGTTTAGCACGAATATCTTGACAAATTTTTATAGTTTGTTTATTGCTTTTGTTTGAAGCATTTTGTCGATTTTTGAAGTTTGTGTGTATTTTGGTTAAATATTGTGTTAAGTCCTTTGAATTCTTTTAGTTCTCATTCGATGCTTGATTTAACCCTTTGCTGTAGCTTGAATCAAGGTTGGTTTTAGGGTTTGAGAATAGATTATTTTATTAACTTTTAGTTGCATGAATTAATTGTCTTCAGTTTTTTTATTCTTTTACACTGATTGTATATTTTCTTTGTAAATACTTATCGTTATTCAAAAAAATAAATGAGCTCTACATAGCTAAGCGAAGAGAAAAATGGTCTATGCACTAGGTTCCTATGCATTGATCATAGGATACCTATTGGCACAAGACCAACATTCATCTAATGCAATAATCAATTGGCATAATTACAATGCATAATTGTATTAGCCTCCACGACCATAATTGGCTAGTGGAGGCCAAGATCTAGCATAATGTATGATTCTATGAGTTTATCATTTTGTCAATATTCAGGTCCCCACATGTCTGTTGGACCATTAAGGGCCGAGATAACAAGTGGAGTCCCCACTTGCCCTAAATCTAGTTCGTGCAGTTGTGTTTCACTGACACCTTCCAGTTGTGACTTGTGAGTCTACATGTTCTGTTGTTGATGATGTGATTCATGTTATTTGACTAATGTTGTTGTTCCTATATTTTGACAATATTCTATAAATCAGTGAAAGATTCGCCAATTTTTACAATTTTTTATATTGAAGTTAAATATTCGCCAAGATTTTACAATATCTTATAACTTAGTGAAAGATTCGCCAAGATTTTACAACATTATATAATAAAATGAAAGATTCACCGGGATTTTACAACATTATATAATAAAAGGAAAGATTCACCAATTTTTTTATATATACATATTATATTATTGATAAAATCTCCTTCAAATTTTCCTATATATCGAAGAGATTCACCCATTTTTTATACATATAAATCTAGGGGGGTTCTTAAAATCATCCCTGGTCCTTTTGAGCACACATTGTTTCTCTACCCAAGCTTGTCATTTCCTTGTGAGCTTTCCATTGAGATGGAGGATTGAAG
Source organism: Pseudotsuga menziesii (assembly GCA_001517045.1). Classification (NCBI taxonomy): domain Eukaryota; kingdom Viridiplantae; phylum Streptophyta; class Pinopsida; order Pinales; family Pinaceae; genus Pseudotsuga; species Pseudotsuga menziesii. The sequence continues at coordinate 124,745 of LPNX010688322.1, forward strand.
TGGTGCTGGCCCAGATGGAGGACTCGGTTTCTCCATTCTGACGAGGTGTCGACAGAGTTTGTCACTATTATCTATGTTCATTATTAATAGAAATATTTGTTTCTCATCCATTGCATGTGTGTGACTATGAATATTTTTGTCCATGGATGTAGTTACACTTGATTATACATGTTGGTTTAATATATGCTAGAGTAGGACTAACGCTTAATATCTATCATGTTTGTGTATTTTCTTGTTGTTGAGAATGGAATGTAGGTACAAGCGTGATTGAAAATATCAACAGAGATCGACTACAACTGTCCAAAAAAAGTCATATACAAGTTGCAAGTGTTTTGGGACACCAAACTAGTGATTGAATGGGCCAAAGGATCCTTTAGAATGAAAATATTTCTCTTAGAGTGCTTGACTAGATATATCAGTTGTAGATTAGTTTGAAGATATTTCTTTCTCCATGGATGCGTGTGCTTAAGGAAGAGCATCACAGGGAGGAGGATCCTCCTCCCATTCTTTATCTTAGTGCCTCTTGTTGTAACCTAAGGTCTTGATGGTTCATCACACCTTTTTTCTTGAATCATAGTTTGTAGATATAAAATCAACTTACTGTGATAAGGTATATATGTTTTTATTATTTTATGGACTCTACTACTTTTCAAATAAGTATATAGCCACAAATTTCTCATTAGATATAATATTTAATCATCTTTCAATTTCAAATATATTACATATAAATATCCTTATCATTGGGTAATTTGATGATGATGGAATATGGGAGGATTAGGGATGTACATGGCCAAGTTTCAAGCAATGCATTTTTCTAAAGGAGGTCAAGGCTCTTAGTGCACTAGCAAGATCATCATATTTTTGAAAATGATGATAATGATTTTCTATATTATAAGATGAAGTTCAACCCATAAACATGAAAGTTTTAAACCTGTGAAGTGGAACAATGCATATATATTCTTAATCAAAACATATATTAAACAGTGACACACACACAATACATAGAGATTTACCCTCAGCAAAACTTAAAGCCACGCATTTCTCTTTCTCATTGTATTTTATTAACCATTCACAATACAATATTTAGGTATTTTGTAGCATCCAAAACCCCAATTCATTAACCTAGATTAGAATACAACCCCAACCCCTTAATTGGGACTAAATTACACATTTTTCAAAAAAATAATGTAACCAACATGCAAAGAATATAACATTAATTGAGATCACAGGGTGGTTCAACTCAGATGCAAAGAATATAACATATACCCAACATTCTCCCAAATGTTGTTTTCTTTGCAAAACTATGAGCCATGTATTGATAAGGTCACAATGTTATGACCTATCTTATGGGTGTAGTGGGGGATCTAGAAGGCCCATTAGAGTAATAGTGGAGGTCATTTAATGTAAAGTGGACTAGGTCCGCTATGTTGTTATTATTAAATAAGGCCCACTATCTTAGTAAATAAATGTAATGTGACCTCATTAAAGAATGTCCACCAGGTAGTTAGGAGGTTAGAGTGTATTATGATTCTGTAATTAAATATGGAGTCCTCCTTATGGTAGAGAGAAGAATATTGTATGTTGAGCTTAGCTCATTAGGAGGTAGCCCCCTCAAAGACAAAAGTGAACAAGGTTGATTCATCCCATCAGAATAATAATTTCCATAATAATACAGTGAGGATTTATTGGACATCTCTTGTGTCGTTTCATATTTTTGATGTCTTTTGTGTATGAACAAATTGCATATTTGGTTTAAACCCTCTCTTTCTCTAATACCACCCGTTGATACAAACCAACACCAAATCACTAGAAAATGAACCATATGTAACCAATGTCCAAGCCTAGGAAACCATCTTTGAAAATAAACCAACGTTAAAAAAATTATGCAAGATAGCTTACCTAGAATGATAATGGAGCCAGGGAAGGTATCCTAAGATGTTTCATGCTTTCCTTCCTACTAGAGTGGGTCTCCATCACCAAAATCCCACCTTCAAAATGAGATTTGGTACATTATATAAGTTATTGAATGCAAGTAAATGTGGGGAAATCTTATGAATAAACTACTTGAATTCCCTCATGTATAATCATTACCTCGAGGACATGCCCTCATGTTTTCTATACCTTCCAAGGAAACTGGAAACATACTAACCATGTTGAGATATATAAACTTAGGGGATGGGGCGAATAGAAAATACATCATTTTCCTTTCAAATACCTCCATTTAGTCTCAATGCTTGATTGGATTGATAATCAAATCGTCAATTGAGGTCTTCAAGGAAGGAAATGGCTTCAAAACCTAGAGATTCTTATTTGATTATTGTTATAAGACAATTTATCTCACCATCATGAGAGGAATTTGAATTTTTCATTACTTTTATAATTATGGAAGAATCCCCTATCAATGTCGAGTATTTAACTCTATTTGGATTTGTTGATCTTGGTCCCTTAAAAAGAGCATATGCCTTTTCCGAATTGTTTGTGCATATTCCATGGGGGGTTCACTACTTTGGAAATATTATAACACATGAGTTCATATTGGGAGATTTGAAATTCTAAAAAATGGAAGTCATATATTGCTCAGTATATAAGGATCTAGGGGTATTTGTAATATACTCAAAACATATAAACATGGGAGAGGGTTTAGAATCGAGGAAAACATATAAACATGGGGGAGGGGTTTATTAGAAATTGAATTCCATTTAGATCTTCAAGCAGATAGTTCTAATAATGTTTGCAGCAAATAGATGGAGAATGAAGATACAAACTGAACAAAACAAACAACACAGGAATCAGACAAGTATTGCTCAGGAGTTTACAGTATCATTCACAATAATAAATTCGGTGTTACAATAGGTTACAAATAGGAAGAATTCGAATGAATTAGGGAGCAATTCGAATCTACCAAGTGGATCTGACTATAGCTAACTGAATCTCTAACCCATGGTCTCTCAATCAATATCGGAGTCCAACAAATCAACTCCCAGATGTCCAACAACTCAAACAAGCAGTGACAGCTAGTTAAATCAGTACAACTGAGTGTGGTAGGTGGGAAAAGGCGCCTACTCCACATGCAGCCATGTATTATCCATGCAAGGCATGCACTAGCTAACTGATTGTGAACTAACTGAAAGTAATTGGGGGCTAACTGAGGCTAACTAGTACTAACTAGTACTAATTGAAGGTTATTTATCAATGTTATATTATGTACATTTTTTGGAGTAGAATCTATCATTGGATTATATAATCTTGTAAAATATTGACAATTATTTCACTAAATTATAAAACCTTGTAAAATCTTGGCGAATATTTTACTAAATTATAAAATCTTGTGAATTTTTGGTGAATTTTCCGATAAAGTATAAAACCATATATAGTAATAGGAAAACATATACAAAAATACAAAATAGGACATAAATATTCATAACCCATCACGTAACAAGCCTCCTTTGGTGGTAATTTGGTACCTCACTCTAACTATCATAGTACATAGAAATTAACCATACTCTAGGAATATTTTTGGAAAACAATGAATTTTTTCCTCACCATGACAAATATAATCAATGTCAATATGAGGGCTCACCAACACCTCGATCCTCATTTATCTCTCCATGATATTACAAGGGCCCACCAACACCTCATTTATGCACACACTTTACCAAATTAAAGGGTTAAAAACTCTAAATGTATCTTGTTTATTTCAATGCACTTGGAACTATTCTAAAAAATAGTTGCCACTATATATGGAAGGAAAATGTGTGTTCCAAGTACTATCCACATGATTCCAAACCTAATTAAAACCCAATCCCACTAAACATGATATCTTTCCATGCATAAATAAAAAATGCAGGTCGATGAGAATGTGGTGATGTCAAGACATTGGTTCAAGTCTTTAAATCCATGAAAGAAAGGCAACAAAACTATGACAGATCTAGTAGAATAGTAATGAGGCAGATTGGACTGAATATGGGGTTGCTTTTAAAAATACACTAAATAGAGTAAACAAAGTTACAAACTTCAAGCAAAGATTGCATTCTTTTCTAAGGTTTCTACAACCTACTTGCAACTTGCAACTTTGAAATCGAGGTCTCAAAAGAGCCCCTAGCAATTTCCATTTATGGAAATTGGGGGCGAATGGGAGCTACCTAGCGATTTTTCGTGGGCGAACAAAGGTTTAAATTGCTTTTTAGAGGGGCAAAATTGTTTTATTTTGGCTCCCCTTTTTAAATTTGATGGGGCTAACTTCCTATTCATTAAAAATAAATAAATAAAAAGTAGACTAATTATACCTAATGGTTATTTAATAAAAAAAAGCCTATTAAAAATTAAAAACCCCTAAATTTATCCCATGGGCTAAGAATATCCCCTAAAAGTTTCCATGGTTAGAATTAGTTATCATTGGGTTGAATTAGGTATCAAGAGGTATGAATGGGTGTAACTTTGCATACAAATGTGTGTGTGCAGTTTAACTAGTGTTTGTATATGAAGAATCTATGTGCAAAGTTGGTGTGAACTATGTGTAAAGTGGAATTCATGTTTGAATATGTATTCTATATGCATGAAGGTGGTGTGAAATCTATTACACCAACTATGTGTGGAGCCCGGATATAACGTATTCATTATTTAATGAAATTAGGAGTATTCATTATTATCCTAAATGTGGAGCCTAGATATAAAGTATTTGTTATTTAATGAAATTAAGAGTATTCATTATTATCCCACAAATGCACGTATTATGTCATATGCTCATTAAGTGAGCTATTCCCACTCCTAAGTGTGATTCAAATCTTTAATTCCTTTAAGATCCACCATGACTCCCAACCTACCACCCTAAGCACAATAATCATTATTAACAAAAATGTTAAGTTACTATTTTATCCATTGTCATTATTGCATCATGTAAGATTACACCAAATGGTAGATTCCCACCAAAACCCACGGCAAAGTCCAAAACCTAAAATAAACAAGTAGTCAAAATATTGGAAGGCATATCTATTATATTTTAGGGTTGGTTTTGTTTGGAATAAGGTTTGAAATCTTGAAAATATCTTAGAAACGTTGACACCACTTTGTAGAAATTACATAATGTGAATGTCACTTGGGTTTTTGAGGGTGCTAAATCTATTTATGCATTCAAAAGCACAATTTAAACTTAAAACATAAAATAAATAAATTACCCCTAAAATAAATAGACTCCACCTCCGTTACATCTTTATCCTCCATCTTAATTATCTTATTAATATATTTTATTGGATTCCACATTTATATTTACAATGTAAACACAATAATGGCAACTAACCTTCATGCTCAAATGCTCAAATTACTCATATAAACGCCATTAAAACCTTAAAATTAATTAATATAAAATTAATCATTCCTTACCAGATAAAACAAACAAGCGATAAATATTCCATAAAACATCTTTTTGCATTTAAAAAACATAAAACGATATCAACGTTGTTTTATGACAAATATTCCATCAAACATTTTTTTAATTAAAAAAAAAAAGCATGAAACTATATCAATGTTGGTTTATAAAGAAGTTGGATATCCTATAATTGCGGCTATTTAATGCAATATTAATATAGTAATATGGACTTTGTTCAGAATTCCAAAATGAGATATTAAATATTAAAATAGTTTAATTTAAATAAAAAATAAATTTTAAAAATATTTAATTTATGTATACATTATTATCATTAATAATGAAAATTTTAAGTCCCAAGGGTTGGCTCAATTGGTAAGGCGTGCGCATATTTTCTTGGTTCGGGGAGAGGTCACGGTTTCAAGCCTTCAGTCCTTTGGAGTTAGGCCTTCCTTTGGAGTTAGGCCTTCAGAGTTAGACCCGCGAGGTGGTTTACCACCTTTACCATCCACTAATGTGGGAATAATGAAAATTTTTAAAATAATAATTTGAAAAAAATCTAAATCTTGTAATATTTAAATTATTTTTTACTTTTATGGATATGAAATGTACTTTGCTTTTCTATTAGAGTCCTTTTAAATTTGACATCATTTTACTTTAAATTTTAAATTTAAGACTTTAATTTTATGGATATCAATGTTGGTTTATCGAGAACCTGGATACCCTATATTTAGCGCTTTTCAATACAAATTTAATGTAGTAATCTGAATAAGGTCTCTTAATTATAATTTTTTTAATATTTTTATTTGTTACAAATTCAAAAATTCATATAAATTGGAAATATTAATTATTATAATTAAACAATTTAAATAAAAAAGGAAGCTTGGAAAATATTTAATCTAATTATATATTCAAAAATACAATTTAATAATGAAAAAATACAACTTAACCTTTAATAATATGCTCTAAAAAGTCCACGTCTTATAATATTTAAATTATTTGTCATTCTAAGTGAGCTCAAAATTATAGTGAGCTCGAGACGCTTTTCTCCAAGTTCTTTGAGCATAGGAATACAATTTTAAAACAAACTAATTAATTCGTTTTTCTAGGTTGGATAAACCAAAATTTTGTCTCAGTTGGAAGTTAACCATCATCATTATCACTTTGGTTTTTTTATTCCAATCCCTTTAAATAAATTGATCATCTTTTTTCATTAAAAAAATATAAAAAGATGCCCATGTTGATTTATTGAGAACTTGGATATCATATAATTGTGGCTTTTCTATACATAGTAGTATGAATATGGATTATTAATATATTTTTGGATTATTTTTATTGGTTAAAAATTCAAAAAATTGTTAAAATTTGACATATCAATCATTAAGATTGTATAATTTAAATAAAATACTTTAAAATTCAATTATAAATTCATAAAATCTAATTAAAAATAAAAGTTACAACTTAACTTCATAATAATAACTTGGTAATAATAAACCACCCTTTATCTTTAATATCTTCCACTCCACATAGTAGCTCTAATCTTTAATATCCTCCACTCCAAATAGTAGCTCTAACTGCATTAGTGGTGAACAAACAACTTTTGTGGACTCTATAGTATATATGTTATACATGTTGTTATTTTCATGCATCTATGTTTAATGTAGTAATAGTGAAGAATAACTTTATGTATGGCATCACATGTCAAATGAATAAATATGGTTTAGAGTTTTTAATAAAAGCAAAAAGTCTAAATCTTTTAATATTTAATTACTTCCCACTCTTGTTTATGGAGAATTGGGATAGTCTATATTTGTGGCTCTTCAATAGAAATTTAATGTAGCAGTGTGAATTTGAACTTTTATTATTTCAAAATTTGTTGAAATTGAAGATATCTATTATTATAATATTGAATAATTTCGATAAAAGAATATGTAATTCAATTCATTCAAAAATACAGGTTAACAATGAAAAAATACACTTAATAATAAGTGGGAAAAAAATCCAAATCTTCTAAATATATTTATGAAAAATTACAAATTAGCAACCACCAAGTTTTAGACTACTCTATCTTATAATATTTAATTACTGCCTAATTTAATTATTTATGGATATATAGATATCACATGCACTTTGCTTTGGGGTACAATATGCACTAAATTATGCAGCATTCAATGCTGGCCCGAATGTATTGAGTTCATTATAGTATCATAGATCCATTTTAAATCCTGATCTATCAAGCACCTAGAGGGATCCAGTTTCTTGAGATGTACATTTTTTTACCATTTGAATCCCTCTCCATACTTGATAGATCCGGGTTTAAACCTCCCCCATAATCGGTTGGAGAACACCTCCCTTAGTGCAATCATTGAGTCTGTTACATCTTGATAAACTCAAAATTTAACAAAAGACAACACACCCACCATAACATTAAATGCTGTATATCTCACCCATACTAGATTAGAGAGCACCTAGTTTCTCTCAATGCAATCATTGAATCCATTAAATCTTAATCAACTCAAAATTTAACCAAAAAAAAATAATACACCCACCATAACATTAAATGCTACATAACCAATTATATATCGGCCATAACATTGAAGGCTCCATAGACGAGTGCATATATTGCTCTTCCTTTGCTTTTCTAAATTTGTGGCGACATTCAAATAATCGGACTTAAATTTGATATAATTTGTCGAGATGGTTGTTGTTGTCTGCGTTGCCACATTGCTGTTATATCGAGTCGGTTTGATGACCGCGTTTGGTTTTTCTAAGGAGAAATGTAGAGGAACTCACTGAGTACAAAATTCCCAAATATCCCACGTCAAAAAGGAAGGAAACTCACTAGTCACTTTGATGGAGGACAAGCAGGTCGAAGCAAGAGAGAACTGCCACTCCGATGTTGCCTTCCCCCACATTGTAAGCACCCACGATGTTCTTTTCTTTTTCTAACTGTGATGAGAAAGTCCATCATTTAGTTTCTGGTTGAAATGATCCTGGATTTGTCTGTCATTTCATTCTATTTCATATTATTAATCATTGGTTGCAGAGATGAATATACATGCACTGTCACTGTCTTACTACGCTTTATTTTTGCTTTTTCTAAGTCCATTGTTCAGTTGGAGCACCTGAGTGGCTCTAATTTCATTTCATTCTGTTTCACATTTATAATCATTGGTTGCAGAGATGAATATGCATACATTGTCTTACTATGCTTTATTTTTTTTTATTTTTAAGCCCATTGTTTAGTTGAAGCATCTGAGTGGGTTTAGTTTAAAACCTGCTTGAGATAAGGTTGCTCATTGATTGGTTATGACAAGGTTAGAAGGAGAGGCGACTCCTCCAATAGTTTTTTTTTTCATATATTCATTGTTTAGTTGGAGCAGCTAAGTGGACCTAGTTCAAAACCTGCAGGAGATAGGGTTACTAACCAATTGTGACCAGGCTTAAAAAATAGAAAAAGTTACTCGTTGACCAATTGTGACACGGCTTCAAAAATAGAAACTTACTCCCGGTAATTGTTAGAGCATGTAGGCTGTACCTAAATAAACACCACCCGTAAAGTGATGAAAAAGATAGAATATACATGCTTGAGAAGCCATAATATTCATTGTTATCCCCATACAATTTTACATTTAGTTTGTTTTGTTTTCACATAATGATTGATTGATTGATTAGTAACCGTAATCATATATTGATATTTGCTTAGAAAGATTTATTTTTTGCGTTTATGCAGGATAATAGACTAGATAATGTTCTGGGTCACCTTCGAAAAAGATTCGACGGAGTAGTCGGTGCGGAGAATTTGGGTGAGTAGAGTGACCTGAGCATTGGCAATGTGCTTGTTTCATAACAGTTTTTCTTTGCCGTTTGTGCACCATGTTGGCGACATTGTAGACACCATTTTCAAACTTGCCTACTCTTTAGCATATATGATATAAATTCATTTTAGTCCCTTTCAATAAGATTATCTTGCCTTTTCTTATATTGATCTTGATTCTATCTACCATCATATATGATCATTGACGTATTTTCTGCTGCTAGTATTTACTATTTTCTATGAAATTTTTTTGGTTCTAGCTTATTTCATTTATTTGTAACCCAGAAGCTTTCATTTAAAAGTTGAACTAAGTCTGCTCAACATTTTCAGCTCTATTTTGAAGGCCTGATACATGTAATGTGCACTATTTGTCTGTTTTGTATGGTTTTAGACATCAAAGGACTTTACAGCCTGTTCTTCTCTCATTCTTGTTGTAAACAGGGTCATTGTTTGGAGGCTATGGCTCATTTTTGTCTGCTCTTCAGTGGTCTCCTCCAGCGTATATGCAGAACAATAGAACTAAAAGATTACCCAACAAGGTAGTGGTTGGGGTACTATTCATTTGATTTACAGATGTTAAAATTATTAGATGCAATGTCAAATAATTATATATTATGTAATTAGAAGCTCTCTGTTCTAAATATTCATACCCTGCTGTCTAGTGAAATAAGTTTTGACAATCTTTTGTAGGACATAGAGAATTCTTCATGTCCATGTCCATTACTTGAGGATAGCCCTGATGATGGTGGCACGGAATTATCATCTGCAAAATTTGCATCCACTCCTGCTCTTTTGCTTTTTTTATTTAGTTAGAGATCCTCACCCTTTCTCTAGATGACTAAAGTAAATTATTGGTTTGTCTTACTGGAGCAGATTATGAGTTCACATCAGATTCCTGGAGATTCCTTGGTTACGCCATCATTTCCATCACTTGAGGATAGCCTTGATGATGGCACAGAATTATCATCTGCAAATGCATCCACTCTATCTCCTCTCTATATTATCCATGTAGGTTTTCCACTTTATATGTTTGGTTGATATATTTTTTTTTATTTAATTAGAAATCTTGATACCTTCTCTAGATGACTAAAGTAAATTGTTGGTTGTCTTACTGGAGCAGATTATGACTTCACATCACATTCCTGGAGATTCCTTGGTTACACCCCTTTCCGATCTTCAGCTGCAATTGTTGGAAAGCAATGTCAAGGTATTTGCAACAGAACCTGAAAATTTGGAAGCTGATATTCATTTAGATCCTTCAACAAATAGAGTCGACTTTGTGCCAGTAAAGGAATTCCCAGGTCTAATGGAAAAAAAAGGGATATCCACTGCGAACAGAAGAAAATATATAGAAATAAAGGAGACTGATACTCGATTGGGAAAAAAAGTTGCAAATAATGTGAAACGTCCATTGAATTCGTCTTCAAAAGGGAATGATTCTGTAATGGAAATGAACAAACTCAAACAACAAGAAAAATGGAAGCGGAAAGAAAACGATTCAGGTATGTGTTTGCCAATCCTTTATTTTGTTTCAATGGCCACTTGGTGAATCTTTTTTTATATTCTTCGCTATTTATATATGATATTCTGTACTTCTTACATTTTTATTCAAACTTTTCTTCTTTTTCCATTGTCCTATCATTTTGGTCATTTGCCTGGCATTTGTAAAATTATTTTATCGTTTCTTAAAATATTTATGAGAGTAATCTCTTCATCCTTTGCAGAAGAGGGTGATGTGGGACAAGGAAGGGACAAGGATGAAGGTGGGCCTGAGATACATCAGCCTCCTAGTAAGACCATGGCTAGAGTATCACTTGATGGATCTAATGGTGAAATGTCAACAATTTCTAGAACATCAAGCAAAACTGAAAACTTGCACAGAGCATCAAGCAAAACTGATAACTCGCACGGAGCGCTGATTTGCAGTGTGAAGCCTCTTGCATCTAATGGAGTTACAAGAAGGAGTCTTGAGGAAACAGTTGCTGCAAGTCCTGTTAGGAGAGAACAGGGGCAAGCTTCAGCAAAATCTGCATTAAAAGAGGCCAGGGATCTTAAACATGCTGCAGACAGATTGAAGGTTTGATTGATGTTCATTACCCTTATCATTCCATATATACCTAGTCTAAAATTATATTTGAGATTGGCTGCAATCCAATATTTTAAATTATAATGCCTTTAAGAGTCTAATGTAGCTGCAATAGATGTTGCAGGATATGGGAAGCAGTCATCTTTGTATCACACACCGGTATTTTGAAGCAGCTTTAAAATTTCTCCATGGTGCTTCATTGTTGGAGCCTTTCGATGCTGAGAATGCCAAGCATGGAGAAATGCCCCTGTCTATGAAGTTGTACATATATACAGCTAGGTTTTATGCGTAAGTTCCATATATACAGCTAGGTTTTATGAAAGTTTTGATCCTTATCATTAGCTAATCTGGATGTGAACAACCTGCATGATCTGTACTTTGAGACAATTTTTCAGACAGTTTTGAAATATAGTCATGCTGACTCAGATATTGACAGGGTAGCTTTTTTTTAACAGGTTTTGTGCCTCGAGATATGAGAGAAACAAAGAAATGGCAGCCGCTGCTTTGGCATATAAATGCATGGGAGTAGCACACATGAGGGTTGTCCTTTCTAAATATTCAAGTTTAGGTAAACATTGGCATGAGTTACATGCAGCTTTTCAGAATGCTCCACTTGGTAATTGGGCTAATCTTGTATTTTTCTATACCCAACAGTGTTTCTTCAAGATAGACACTATACAAAAATAGGTTAGTCTAGTCTCTGTTATTCTACGGAACATCATGCTTTTACTATACTTTTCGGAAAATATATGTATTATTGGAAATACACTCTTATCTTTCTCAATGATGTGTAAATATTGTAACTAAAAATTTAGAGCAAACTGAGTTTAACAAGTGCTACTATAGATTATCTGTTCGCATTATTGACTTTTTGTTAGCATTAAGTTAGCTGTTATGCTGTTTTTATTTTGTTGGTTGTAAAGGGTCAGATATGGTACCTCCCCTATAGATGTTACTGTATAGTGTTTAGCAGTGGAAGTTCTCAAGATTGTTTAAAACAAGTCTCGCTTAAACTTCAAACTGCAACCATTGTAGTCACGGTTATGCCTTTGTCACATTAGTACTCGTGTTATTTGTGATTTTCATTTTTAGCCACGAAACTTCCTGTTATGCATGGTAGTGGGTAGAGTATCCACCAAGAATATGATATAATATCTATATAACCATTTTGTAACAGTTAGCAAAATATTATCACATGCATTTGTTATCACAAAAATGTATGCTAGACCTTTTTGGAAACATAAAACATCAGTCACCACTTTCAAGGTATTTAATGGATAGTATTACTAGAGACAGAGTCCTAGATATTTAATGGATATTATTACTAGAGACAGAGTCCTAGTATGTCAACTGTGAGATTTTCACAGCAAACCCTGCTTCTACATTAGTTAAGGTGTTCTGTCTTAAAAGTATTCTTAAATCTTTTAAACAAGTTATGGAGCTTCTGAAGTTCCAGAAGTTCCATTGTAATGTCTGCAGACATGGACAAACAAGCAGATAATTTGAGCAAGCAAGCATGATCTATGCATAAATCTATCATTATGGTCATTTGCCAAAGAACGGGAAAGACCTTAAAAATGGTTTTTTAGGTTTGTGGTGGAATGCTTTTAAATGAAATATGCATTTTAGCTTTTGTAGACTCACTGTTTTTAGTCTTCTTGTTCACTAGATTTCAAATATATTCACTGTAAGTTTTCTCCTAGCTTTACAAAGTTTCATAAAATGTGTCTGTGCTTGAGTTGTTTTCTGTGTATATTTCAATAAATGGTTGGCTGAAGAGAAACCAACCAAAAACATATTTCATTGCTGCACCTTTTTGCAGTATTACTTTTTCTCTGCATCATTTTTTTTGTTTAGAGCAATTTTTAAAGAGATTGTTAGTTGCATTAAATTTACCTTATGACCAAAGGCTTTGTGATATTGCAGGTGAATCCCCATCATCGCCATTCTCATATGTTGACAAGTTGGATAACCCTCATTTTCGTCGTCTATTGCAATATGTAAGTTGTAGATTATGTATCACAAGTTGTAAGTTGTATAACCTCATTTTTCTCTTGAAAGAGAAAATTAGTCCATATATAATGTATCATGAGTTATATCTTCAGATTATAAAGAAGCATGGAATTTGAAATGCATTTTTACTAGACAAGAAATTAGCTCTTGAAAAACATGAAGTAGGAAGACAATTAAGCGTTTTCATAATTAAGTTATTGTTATTCTATGCATATTGTTTGCTTTTCCATTGGTTCCTTTTCAACTTCTCATTTACTTTGCCTTCAATAGAAGTAGTAGGTTAGTTTGATATCTTTGGCAAGTTTCTCTAATCGATCTCCAATTTGCTTCTGAACTACAGACACAAGATGTCAGTGCTGGATTTGAAGCTTTTAGAAAGTCAGAAATTGCATTTTCAGCTGCTGTTGTCAGTTTTGGGACAGAAAAAATATCTGCAGTTAAAAGGGCTATTGATTTCAGCTTCCATGATATAGATGGATTTCTTCAACTTGTTCGACTTGCCTTGGAAACAATTTTTCAGTAGATCGATATTTATACAATCAACCCTTGGGAATAAGGCTTTATTTCTTTTAAATGTTCAGGTAAGCTGGGCATACGAATGACCAAATGGTTGCTATGACCATTACTGTTGCCCAAATTATGCCTCATGGAATGAATTATTCCAAACTGTACATATATTTGTAATTTGTATAAAGCAAATTTTCTCATGGATTTCTGAAACATGTTAGTAGTAAAATCCAAGATGAAATAAATCACTTGGAATCTTGATTTCCTGACACGAGAAATTCAATGTTCAACTATCTTTAGTATTCCAGATTGTTCAAATATAAAATAGGAGGTGGTGGCTACCGATTACTTGTAATGTTCTCATTAGGACTGAAGAGTCCATATTGTTCGATATTTTAGAAAGCAGTAGCCTGGATGATTTATGGCTCCAACAGGAAGGTTTGTGAATTGAATGCGATTTTCAAATATAAATTAGAGGTATGTGGCCAACGCTTCAACATGAAGGTTTGTGAATTGCAGTATAGGCAACACATATCTTATTTTTGTTCTGCTTGTTGTTTCAGTTAATGCATTCAAGTTAATTATCTCGCATTTGTTTAACAAGAAATTAGGAACACACTTGGAGCTTGTTTCTTTTTTGGTTGAAAGATTCTTATGTTCCCAAAGTTTATACTGGTAAAAACAACTTGAACAAAAGACTGAAATTGGATTATGGTCTCGGTTACTTACGTATTCTTTTGGTACAGTGTGAATAATAACGACATTCTTGTTTTGTCGATGTGTATACGACAAGAGACTACATTGTTGCATTGTAATTTTTTTAACATTCTTCTTACGACCCGAGGATGTTTAAATAAAAATTAGAAGTTCGTCGCCATCAATGCTTAATGCTCCAACATGAATGGATTGGCTCTGAATTGAATTAAAGACATCAGCACAAATCCTAATATTTTCTGTGTTCTCGTTGTTTCAACTAATGCCTTCCAGTGAAACATAAACATCAGCACAAATCCTAATATTTTCTGTGTTCTTGTTGTTTCAACTAATGCCTGCTCGTGAAACATATCCAATTTGTTTCATAAATTGGGAAAAAGCTTGAAGCATGATTATTAGTCTATGGAAAAATGTCTGTTCTTAAAATTTATGTTAGTTATGACCATGGTTACACAATGACACATTCCCAAGGTAGATTGCGGTGCTTCTAGGACATGGGTACTCTTTTGAAAGGTGTTATCTCACAAACTAGCAACTGGAATCTAAAGTCAAAAGAACAAATGCTAGCTTATGAGCAACTAAGAAGGAGGCTAGTGTCCCCTCACCAACCCTCCTCCTTACTTTAGATATATGAAGTGCAAGGTGAAATGAAAAGTAAAGTAAATTCCAATAAATAAAAATTGTAAGTTTAGAAAATGAAATTGTCCTTCGATTGGGTATATGGGTCAAATCAAAGTTCATGGGAGAGTATCCTATTGAGATAAATAGGACATAGGACAATTGAGGTTGAAGCATACAAGCTAAAAAAACCCTTTTCTTGCTTTCCCAAAGTGCAGGAATATGATAAGGGAGATCCTATGGGTTATATTCACCACGAATGAAATGCATGTGCTCATCATTAAGCTTAGAGAAATATGCTTCCATTAATAATGTGCCAATGATAAATGCAGATGAACAAGGAAAGATGTTACTTTATATGGAAGGGGCATCTTATCCCTTTAAGTTCACAAATCAAATTATTTTCATGACAAAATGAGCCAAAAAACCTCCAAGAGAGAGTGAGTCATTAAAGATATGTTTGTTGACAAGTGTACAAGATAAGATGTGGACAAATACTGTGTTTAAAGTCCAAATAAATGTCACAAAGTGTTCTCTCCAAGATGCATGGGTTAAGATAATAATATAATTGTACTCCTAGAAGAACACCCCTCAACGAACTCCTCAAAATAGTAATATGGTCCACAAGACTATGAAATAGTGTTGAAAGAGCCTCTAGAAGAGTTGCTAATTTTTTATCCATAAATAAATATTAATCTTTTGTTTAAAGGTGCACCCTTCATCAATGTGAATTATAGCAACTTTAAATAGTCAACAAACAATAAAGTAACCATTTTTCACAAGTGTGATTATTTTCATAAATAATTATTTTTCTTCAAACCATGAGCCCAACCGATGTGTTGATTTCCCAAAATCATGTGCACAAGAGAAGTGTGACCTAGAGAAGTATGCAAAATATTCACACTATGGTCAACCAATCAAACAAGAAGATGAGTAAATAGTCACTTTTCTCCATTATTGAAATACCATGGGTTGGAAAACAATACCACCACAAGAACAAATCAATTCATCACTTCTAAAGAGAATAACTCCACACACACACACACACACATATAATGGGTTGGAAAGTAAAACCAAAGGTTCAAGACCACCCTTATTCTCAAAATGGATTGAAATTTGTGCCAATAGGCTTAGTGTTCTAGCTTATTCAATGTTTCACATCATAATACATTACCCTGGCTTGAAATTTGTGCCAATAGGTTGAGCCTTCTAGCTTATTCCATGTTTCACATCATAATACACCACCCTTAGAAGTGTAGACACGACTCACATGAGCTATGGTGCTATCACATTCAAAAACAATCTTAAGAACCTTAGAAAACTATAACAAAGCACTCTTGCCAATCCTAGATTAATGGGTTCCCACTTCATGAAATGCACTAAGAATCAAACAAATGCATAAATGCTAAGAAAAACCCTTCATGAAATTCCAAATACGCCAACCATGTCAAAGAAAGGGGACATACTACACCAAAGACATCAACCACTAGGAACATTCCAACTCATTTATGTGAGCATCTCATCAAACACCAATTAGCCAAGTGATCTTAGTCTCTAAGACGATAATATGTACCCCTTATCTGTCAAATGATCCAATAATGTCATTCCAAAAGCTTGATCCTTGCAATAAAAATCACAAGTGCTAGCCTCATACAATAGGATGTGTAATGAAGGGAACACATAGAAATGCACAAGGGAATGCCCCCTTCAAAAAGGGTAAGTTCCCTCTCAAAATATGGTGTTGCTACAACCTCGTTGACTTCTTATTTCTACTTCATTTCAATATGGTTATATTTTGAGTTGTCACTTGATGTATGTTGTAAGCTCATAGTAGTTATCAACTTCTCTTAAGATATATATATATATATATAAGTATAAGTATGAGAATTATGACTTCTAATACAATTCTGAAATATCGAAGGTTTCTTGGATTCAAACCCTATGATTTTCAACCTTAGGACTCATATGAAATATAAATTACAACAACAAACAACATGGAACATTTCAATTCACTTCAACCCCAATCAACTATATAATTCAACAATTAAGATAACAAACACATGCCAACAAGTTTCAGCCCATAGGGCACAATTTCCAATCATAAAATTAAATATGGAATCATTTAAAATAATGGAGGTTTACAGCAGTAAATATGTCATATTTATTAGAAATAATGTGTCATTGATGTTCAAGCAATGAGTTCCATTAGATTGAATTATTATGCAATGTAAAGGAATGAATAATACCCACTGAACAAAACAAATCTCACGGGAAACAAACAAGTATTGCTCAATATAATTACAGTACAAACTTCATTAATCCTAGCATTATACAACAGTGTTACAAATAAGGGAATTCGAATCATGTGGATAGGATTTGAATCCACCAACTCAATCTATCTGCATGGCTAACTAGAAGTGTCTAAATCACTATTAGAGTTTACTAGGCTAACTCCAAATGTCTAATTCAGTTTCTCAATCAGTTACAATCAATCAAATCAGTCTAACTGTAGTGGTAGGTGAGAAGTAGGTGAGAATAGGTGCCTTCCCACATGTAGCCATGTATAACTAGCACAAACTGAACTAGAGGATATCTAACTGAATGTAAATGAAGCATAACTAAGCTTGACTAGTCACCAACTGCCAACAACTGAAGGAGGTTGGTGTCGGCACTCCCAATGAATCCTAGATTGTAGGGAATCGTCTAGGAGGTGTAATTATGCATGAAGATGCAGTCAGTTGCAGATGACCTCTATCTATGTTCCATACACTCTAGTGGTCGGTACATGTGGCCCCATTGGCCCAAGTGGACCCAATGGTACTAGTGGGCCCAATAATAACTAAATGAATCCTAAGTTAGGCAAATATAATCTAATAGGCCAATTTGGACAAGGGAGAATTATAATCCTAACACCCCCCTAAATCCTAACTTGGACAACTACAGGCGCTAGCAACAAGGCCAAAATTCACCCATATACAATCTAAAAGAATTAAAAAATGATGCTTAATAAACCAAAGAAATAGGGGAAAACCTCATGGGAACCCCTCCTCCCCCCACCCCAAAATAAGCAAGAACAAGAAATACAAGCTATTTTTAGAAGAAAATAAACTTCCTCCTTAAAAAATAACTTGCAGAAACTCTGCTGCAATTTGCAGCTCTATGCAGCAGTATAGCTCTTCTCTACAGTAGCATCCTGAAGTTGTGCATGTGAAACCTCTCAATGTCCTTTTGAACCGATGGATGTTGTATGTGTTTCTTCTGTACGGAAGAGGTAGAGAATGATCAATTTTCTTCTTTTATGGGCCAAATAGTTGATCATTCGCTATCATCATGTAGCACTTTCCTGGAATCTTGTTGCACCATTCTATAGGGAGTGAATCTGTGAGAGAGAGTGAAACATGCTCATTCTGATATTGGGACCTTATTCTCCTTCTGTCTTCTAGATTCCCATCACCATCCCCAGCTATATCAATGAGCTTTTGGGCTCATCTAGGCTTAGGCCTTTGGTTTGGAATGGATGTTGGATCTAGATCTAGAATCTCATGAGGTTCAACCTCAATACCAAGATCATGTTGATATACTTCCCCTTCATCTGAATATGAAACATGTAATAAATCATCATCATCAAAAGGTAGTGGAAGAGTGGTTATACCTTCTTGTGCTTCAGATGGTGGTGTATCAAACAATTGATCTTCTTCAAACTGAACACTTTACTGAATGAAGCATTTCCTAGTTGCAACCTCCATTAACTTGTATGCCTTTTCATCCTTTGCATATCCCAGCAAAATGCATTCGCTACTTTGGGCTTGGAAGGCCTTTCTCTTATCAATGGGTATTTTGGCACAAGCTTTGGAACCAAAAACTCTCAAGTGAGAGACATTGGGCTTATGCCCATGCAGTGCTTCTAATGGAGTGGCCCAACCACTGATTTATGAGGAACTATATTCAGTATGTATGAAGCACAGTTTACAGTTTCTTCCCAAAGAGAAGGAGGAAGATTCTTGGCATGGAGAAGACATGTTGCCATCTCCTTCAATGATCTATTTTTCCTCTTAGCCACACCATTCTGTTGTGGTGTGTATGGAATTGAGTGTTCCATTTGAATCCCCTCTGTATCACAATAATGCTGTAAATATCTTTTAATTTACTCTCCTCCTTTATCAGATCTTATGGACTTGATCTTTTTCTTGAAACTATTCTCAACCATAGCTTTAAAAACTTTAAAATTTTCAAAAACTTCTTATTTATGTTTCATGAAGTATATCCAGCAGAACCTAGAACAATGATCAATAACAGAAAGGAGATACCTGCAACCATTAATTGATGTTGTGGGAATTGGTCCTGCCACATCACTATGTATCAAATCAAGTGGAAAGGAATCCCTATGTACCTTCCCAAATTCATACATCTTCTCTGGATGCTTACCTACCAAGAAACCATAACATACTCCATCAGAAGTTTGGATGAGAGGCAAACCTTCAACCATTTTATCTTTGTGGAGTTGCTGGAGATATTTGAAATTGAGATGCCCAAATCTCTCATGCCATATCTTGCTAGAGTTGTTAGCATGAGTCAATAGAGTTGTAGGAGTTGAGACAGGAAAAAAATGTGAGAACTCATAAGCCTTAGTGGCATGATTAGCAATACCTTTCACTATGATCCTTCAAGTAGCTTTTTCTATGATTTAAACCAAGTCTGAGTCGAATGTAACTCTCTTGGGAGAGCCTGTATGAGTCATCTAATAAACATACAACAAGTTTGTTGCAAGAGAGGGAACATAGAGAACATTCTTGAACTCACCATGCTGGATTTTAACTGAACCTCTCCCAACAACTGGAATTTTGGAGTCATCTCCCATGTGAATGCTTGGTCCTCTTGATAGTGTGAGGGTGGAGAAGGATTCCTTAGAGGAAATGATGTGGTTGGATGCTCCAGAATCAATCAAATAATTTTTCGATTGAGTAAAGCCAGCCTTCAAGGCATGGAACCTCTCATGATCTTATGTCTGTGGTCCAACATCAGACTTCTCTTCTCCATTTGGAAGAGCAATTTTGTTATGTTCAAGGAGGGAGGACAACTGGTCGATCTACTTCTACATACAATGGTTTTCAGGATAAAAACCCCTCATACAATAGGGACATCTTGTCTTTTTGAACTTCTTCTTCCTCTTGGATCTCGAAACTCCTTAGAAATACCTCTGACTCTCTTTTGGTTTCAAATCAAAATATTTAGGCTCCTTCCCCTTGTGCTTCCCTTTAGCTTGCACATTAGTAGAGAATGTCATCAAAAGAGCTTGGTTATTGGAAGTTTGGAGGAATCCCATCTGGACCAACTTTTCTTGCTCCCGTATTAAGGACTCGGCAAAACCATCAAGTGAAGGCATCTTCCAATTGGGGATGGAAGCTCTTCCGGAATGGAAGGTGTTATCTCTACGGTTGTATTCTAGATTTACTTTAAAATTTTCAAGTCATTTTTCTAATTCTATCACTGCTTGTTTTTTACTTTTGATTTTCCTTGTTCAAATTTTATTTTCCTTGTCCAAATTTTACCCTAGTTTCTTCTTGTTCTATCATTATGTCATTTAGTAGATCAAAATAATGCTCATTTTCATTTGATTTTCAAAGTGTTTATTTCTTTGTTGAAACAATACGAAAATCTAATATTATCATGCATAATGTTATCACATGACTATTTCATATATGATCTCGAGATATATACTGGCAACATATTGGAAAATGTGAGAAATAATGATGTTGCCAGTTTCGAGTCCTGCATTATACATTTGGCAGGGTTTGTTGAAATATGTTGAACTGATATATTGTTTCATTAAAGGAGAGACACCAACAAAGCAATTTATTCAAAACATGTTACTTGGAGAATCTATAAAGGCATATTTCCTAGAAATGTCTTGTTTCGCCATCTCTTTTTAGAATGGATTGTGGCCAATAAGAGATGAATTTGGGTGAACTAGAGGAGTTTTTTATTCCTAAGATATCAAAGAACAAAAACCTATCTCACGTTTTACACAGGTGTCAAGGATTGGAATATCCACTGTCATCATTTCATCTTATTTTTCTGACTGCGCAAAAATCTAGTCTGAGTCATATTATTGCAGAGTTGGTTATGAACATAGGGAGGGGAATTTTGACAAACGGAAAGAGTTTTATCTTAGTAACATATTCATATATAATAACCTCTTTCATTTTTCCTACAGGTGTCACATATTTGGAGAATCGAATCCATCATTAAGTCCTATTTTTCAGATCTCGGGATTTTCCTGTTTTGGCACATGTTTTTAGAATGTATATCTAGGGAAACTGGAAACAAATATCAAGGAAATGAGAGAGGTTTTTTCTCATAACAAACTGATATAGAAAAACCTCTCCCATATTTTACACATATTTCATTATTTAAGATATACGAAATCATAATTGCAGCCCTAGTTTTCAGCAGTCTGCTCCATTTTTCATGGCAGACAGTTCCAAAATTTAATGTAATTTCTGCTATCTTTATAAATTCGACCTCCTAGGGAGGATTTAGACCTCAACACATATATGAGGCATGATTGTAACAAAAGAAAGTGGGGGTTCCAGCCAGGGTTTGAGACGGGAATCATAGATGGGAATCGAACTACTGTAATGAACTGTAAAGCAGATATTTTCTTGCATCTTTAATACAGAACTATTGCTTTGAAATGATTATGATCATGAGCCTGTTTTGCTTTTATACATGAATTGTATCTTGTTGTGATTTTATCTTGTGTATGGTCTTGTTAATCCATTACAATATTCTTATAATGATGTGCAATTATCTTTGAATGTTCATTTGCAGAACCATATTCATTCTTTTATAAATTCATGCTTGTAATATTTTTTGTTGTTGAATTTTGCATTTTATTATATGTCATGCAGTTTTATGATTATTGTCTTCTTTGATTTCCATACCCTTTGGTTACATGCCTCCTCTGTATAAATTTGATTTCAATCAGTTTGATTTATCTTCAATATTTCTCTAAGCTTGAACTTCAGTAGTCTAGGTTCAACTTTAGTGATAACATCTTCTGGCGCCGTTGCCGGGGACGGAGAAACGAAAGTAAAATATTCCCTGCGTATTTGACATATTTTTATATCTGATTTTGGAGGGTGAACAAGATCAGTAAATATATTTATAGACTACATCAGTTATCTACAGAAAGTTATAGTGGCTTCAAAACAGATAGGAACTTGAGGAAATCCTTCATTTCCTCTACCCTTAGGGGTTTATAATCCATAAAGGATTCTAAGAGAAGCTAGAAGAAAGAAAATCAGATTTATCTGTGTCCATTCCTGAATTCGAAGATTTTAAATCCTACTCAAGTTGATGATTTTAAAGTTTAATCAAATCCTTTGACTTCTGAACATAAACACATATCATAGGAAACTTTCACTTCTGAGCGCTTTGATCCATTAAAATATTTGTCATCAACTTATATACCTCTCACTAGCAGAAATATTTATTGGTCAAATGAAAGTTCAAGTACCATCTCCTTGAAGAGATCTATTGCTTGAAGGTGAACTGGTAATAGGCGTATGAATATTGGCTTCAAATTCTTCATCTGGTAACTCCAACTACTGCAGATCCAAATTTCAAAGCTTCACTGATGATTTCATTGGACTAATGAGGACTTCTGATGCAGCTTCTATTGTTTCAAGGTATGCATGTCTATATTTTGCAAAACTTCCTGGCTTTCCAAATCTTCTTCCTACAGATCAATATTTGTTGAGAAATGGTCCTAAGTTCAATGGAGAAGATCTGAGCTTAACTGTGAAACATAGATCTAATTTCCGTGAATTTACAGAGTCACTCAGAGTTAAACATGAAGATGTTTCATTAGACTATTCTATGATTCATTACAAGGAAAGTGTAAAAGTTGGGTTGAATATTTCTCTGTTGGCTCGTTTAGATCAATAACAGATTTTTGGATTGTCTTTTTGAAGACATGGATGGAGAAGACAAATTTTAGGGCATATTCTCTTTCCATTAAAAATTTCAGGGAATGGAATGATATGAACATTGATGAGGAAATAGATGAAAAATTTTCTTCCCTTTTGTCTTCTTATTTAAAGTCAAGTTCATGTAACTCGGAATCAAAAGTCATCTTTTTAAAAGAATTAGCTGCATATATTGAGAAAGAGATTGAAGCTTTAGAGGTCAAGATACAAAGTTTGTCTTTTGAAAGCCCTTTTCAACTATCTTTTTATATCAAGACCGAGAATAAAGACAAGTTTGATGATCCAAAACTAAGAAAGTGGTATGACCCGGTAGCCGACTATATCAAGGAATTTATCGATTCAAGGTTTAAGTATTCATTTCATGATAAGTCTAAAAATCAAACTTACAGACATATGTTGATTTGTGTTCCTATCTTCATCTTGCTAATATACAGATCAAGAGTTTCATCGGGTATTCAGATACTTGTATGGATTCATTGGAAGCATGATTTCACTTGACTAAGTTGCAGATTTGGTTAAGTGTGGATAGTGTACATAAATAAGCTCACTTCCCGAGCATATGTTTTCCTTCAGTTTTTCAGCAGATTTGTTTTCATCTTGTTATCATTTGCATTAGTTCAAATAGTTGAATAAGACTTCAGTCCAATGTAGCATTGGTATACAACAGAACTTATTGCAATTTTGAGTTTGCAGAGTATGAGTGTGGATCACTTTTTAGTTTGTTGGTTTGCAATAGCATGAAGACTCTAGCCCAATGGAGACAAAACACTGGTGCTTCTTTTCTTCAGTTGCAGGGCAGCCTCTGTTTGCAAAATAGGATCATTTCATAATTTAATGAATAGAGCAAGTTGTGGTTTTTGGTTTGTAGATGTCAGTGATGGATTCGAAAGGCACTTGGTCTTCTTGTTCTTAAAGCCTCACAAGGAGAGATTTATCCCCAATAGGAGCCAGATGTTATCTCTAGGGTTGTGTTAGTGCCAGAAATTGTTCCCAGACTACAAGAGAACAAGCCAACACAATCTCAATAATCACAATAAAGTAAAATAGGGTTTTTAGGGTTTTCAGGGTTTTTTGGTTGAGTAGTTTGAAGACAAGAGGGAAAACATTCATAAAACCAAAGTAAACACTAAATCATGAGCATTGAATGAATGAGATGCATAACATATAAACCATAATCCAACAGAAAACACAATACTGAATTTCACCCACAGTCAGCAAGCATTCCAAGCATAAAAACATTAAACAAGAAATGAATATACCAGCTGAGTAATTAACACAAATTATAGATGAAACCAGTCAATAAACTGAAGGGCATATAGTGCATATATTTCATAATTCAGTCCTCAAAAACACATAAGAGTCTTTACTTAGCTCATAAACCAGCCTGATAGCCTCCCCTTGTCAGCAAAAAATCGCACCTCTCTCATGTTGCCTTGGCTATTAATTCCTTAGTTAATTTGAACTTTAAGGTGTCAAAAGACACTATGTCTTTGTCTAGGCATTGAGCAAATTTGTAAGACACCTCTGCATGATATCCTTCAATCTTTTTGAAAAACATTAACCATCCTGCATCTGAAAACAACTGTGCACAATCTGGAAAATTCTTCACCCGGCTTAAGTCTGAGGGCTCTGCCCTATTTGTCTTTCTACTCTTTTTCATTTTGAACTAGGGTTAAACAGCTTCTTTTGATACACCATAGTCTAATTGTCTTCAAACTTTAACAAACTGTCATAGAATACAGAATAGGGACCTCCAGAAGACCCTACTTTGAATTCCTCTGTTTAAATGATGAATACTTTAAATGTATTGGTTAATAATTCATCATTTAACATGGATTAGGTCTAAAACTAGTATTCTGCCTTCAAATTTGTCATTAGTCATTTCTTCAGAAAATGCCCCAAATTTAAAAACCCTGGCAATGACATGCAGACTACCTATTAAGATGACCAATTCGAGTGATGGAATATAGTTATTTCAATGTTCAAGTGTCGAATTGCATGCTCCACCTATCTCTGACTGCTTAGACCACTCCAGCTAGCTACTGCTAAAAGCCCTAATTTCTCGTTCAATTTCAAGATCCCGATTACTCGGCACTGATTTATCACCACAATCTTCACTTACCCTTCGTGTCCTTCAGATAAAAACATAATTCCTTACACCTTTGTCTCATTATATTCTGCTATCATTATTATAACTGCTCCGCTTGAAACCGCCACGATCTCACCCTTATGATGATATTCCACCTGCTTCGGTGATTAAACTGTAGAAGACACATATCAAATGCATCATACAATGTGATTGACACCTCAGGTGTGAGAATCCTGAAGAAATTGGACCAAAAAATGATGATTTTAGCTCGTGCAATTTTCTTGTAGGGCTATAATGTAACTTTTTCTGGCTTGCGCTACAAAAATCCCTGTTTTATGATTTTTTAAACCAAAACTCCAAACAAAGTGTTGTTTTTTTGTAAATAACTTTAAGTAAGGTCTTATGATATTTCTTTAGAACCTTTCAGAAATATATACATCCTATAAGCCCATAAAAACCATGGAATTAATTAAGTAAAGCAAAAATTAAAAAGAAAACATGTTAAATCAATTATAAACATAAGGCTGAAATCAAAATATTTTAAAAGAAACCAAGGTCAAAACTTTAAAACAATAAGAAAAATCATATTTTTAAGACAAGAAAATGGTTCAAAAATAGAAAACAAAAACAGACTATAACATCTGGCTCCTGCTGCAGGATGAAGTCCTCCCTGTGAGGCTTCAAGAACCTATAGACTAGTGCCTTATGTAACCAAAACTGCTTGCTTTTCTGCAAAACATCCATTGGGCTATGGAGTCTTTATTCAATCCTTCACACACTGATATATACAATGAAAATCAAATCTCTTTCTTTGAGGAACCTTCCATTTACTAAATCAAATTGTAATCCCATTTCCAATGTAACCAGGAAAATTTTTTATCAACCCACCAAAACTTGTTTCCAACTCCGAATATATATATATATAATCAAAAATATTGGAAAACATGAAAAGAAAAGATCTAACAACTTATACTCACTTTCATTAAATAGTGTCTCTAAAATAATAGATTTATAACTTAATATTGACTCTAAATAATCTGCCATTGGATCATAAAAATTTCCAAAAGTTACCCTTTCATGTTCTATGAAAAAGATAGGCTGTCCATAAGAATATTTTATTCCATGAATATCAAGCAAGCATTGGCGATAAAAAATATCATGATCATCCTGAATTTGCTCCAGAGTTTTTTGGACAGTATCATCAATAATGTCAACAAGTTGAACCTCCTTTTCCACACTGTCTTTAAATGAATAACTATCATGCATTGACTTTGGCTGTTCAAGGATAATGGACTGAATGCATACCTGAATCTGCTGATTAGATTGTGCACCTCACACATTTCTGGGTCTTTCTTTTCAATTTCATCATCATATTTATTAAAAATTAGAGCATCTTCATAATGGTTTTGAACAGTAGATTTATCATAACCATGAATATGAGAAACTTCTGATATAACGTTAAAAATGTGAACAGCCTGGATTTCATCGATTTTAGTATCAAGACAAAAAGGAACAGAATATAATTCATCACAGAATTCTTGTCTTGGAACCCTAATCTCTTCCTCATAATGAGGAGCATTCTAGGAAATTTCGAATGATGATGCTAAAGGTTCGTATTTTTCTTCAATACAAGGCCGATCTTTAAAACAACAATGATTTCCAACAGTTTGTTGAACAAGAGATTGATCTTCAATAGGATTAGCATTCAAATGATTATTAAGACTGTTGAAATCATTATGAGAATATTCCAAACTATCTCTGCTGATCTCATCACTTGAATAATCTTCAACCTGACCTAAAACAACAACTTGATTATCGTAATGATCATGGAATTCTTCCTTGACAATAGTATCTGAAAATGTTACCTCTTCATCTTCAACAAATTCTGAAACTACAACTTCTTCATGATATGTTTTCAATCCTTGATTATACTTATCATCATGATTTTTTGAATCAGAAATTGTATTATAAAAATCATCCTGCTCACAACAATCTTTAAAAAAGAATTCAGTTGAGAACACATACAATGTTTCTGAAAACATGTGTGGAGTTAATTTAGTGAGAAAATGCTAGCAACGGGAAGTGAAAAATACCATTCTCGTGCATCTTGCTCGAGTGAATACGTGAACATCTTCATGAGCACATCTTCATGCTGTATATTTAACTGAACCATATATTGATGAAACCTGATGAGGTGATCTGAAGGATTATCCTCTTTGCTTTCTCTAAACCGTGGAAGACAGTCTCCCCAAACATCCATAGTAGGTACTGGATTTGGAAAACCTGGAACATCGAAAAAATTGAAAGGTGCAAACCTTCGAGCCAGAATTGCTTCCATGGACTTCGGCCTTTGCATATTGAACTAGTGGAGTCGCCAATTGATTTGTCAAGATAGATTTTGTTTTTCCTCCTCAGAAAGAGGAAGGGGTGACAGTAGTTCAAATTAATTAGGGCTGTGTTGAGGCCTGGAAATTCACAAGCAACAACAGCAAGGGATTCTCCCCAGTCAACTTTCTCAACTAGCCCACGACTATTTGGTATGGGGAATCCGTCTGGTTTGCGGTCTGGCTACTGTAGGTCAAGTAACAAAAACAAAGGGTTTTACCACTTGCGGCCTGGTCCACCGTGTATATTTTTGTATTTTTTGAATTTAAGTATGATATGCAAGTGCCTATCTAAGATGCAGATTGATAAAGAATACGAGGAGTGGTCACAATGTGATGCACGGGTTCTTACCTCTCGTCTTAGACTCTCTCGCATCTAAATCATACACAACTGAAAACAATATTAACTAAGTTGTCCCTAGGGAGCAAGATTATCAATTAATTAGTAATGTATTACTGCTCATATGTTAAGATAAATCATAGATAGTTGTTCTTAGAAATAAAACACATAAACATGAATAAATATATGCACAACAAGATAACTCGTCGTCTGTTAAAACATTCATTACTCATAGTGGAAATTATCACAAAATAAACTAGAGAACATTCATACAAGAACATAGGTTCAGAAAGTTAGAACGATCTCACAGTTAAGGAAACACAGCTGAAAACGAAATAGTTCCCCTTCAACATTGTTCATTTCATCACATTTGAACATTCCACACAACACTTTCTCCAACAGGAAAAATTGTAATTTTATTATTGCAAAACGAAATAGTTCCTCTTACAACAAGTAGTTCACAAGTCTCACTGGGAAAAAGCCCCTCTCCCCCTATCTCTTTTCTATATTTATACAAGAACCAGCTCAAAACCTTTCGGTTGCCCAAAAACCGTTTCAATCTCTAGTCTTGTCATTTTGCGAATGCTCATAATTCAATGTTACATTCAAATAAAGAATTTTATAAAACGGGCATAGCTAGGTAACTGATGAAACGCCCAAGCTTGGGCCTTTGCTCTTTAATGATTACGATCTAACATTCCTCGGTCCCTCTTCAGACCCTTATAATTTTCTTCCTCGAGCAACAACTCTGCTGCCTTATGCTTTAACATGCTTTGTCCTCCAAATGCATCTTCTTCGCCGCAATAATCTTCAAAGGGATCTGAGAAAATCTGTCATGTCTATCTGCGATCAAATGAGAATTCATCATTTATTCCGACTATCTTCAATAAACATAAACCATAATATCAATAAAATGAGTACTAAAAGAAGAGAAAACTGGAGCTGGGTTTTCATGTGCAAATTTCAACCTAAAAAAAAAACAAGGCACACCGGTCATTTACGAAAATAGTTACGATCTCATAACAATCGGCAGGAAAACGATTAAGAAACGAGCACATAAAAACCCCCATCGGTGAATTGGAACACTTGACATCGGTCGGTTAGTGAGCTACGCAACCGCAATGGCAGGTGACCTACAATCTAGGGGTTCCGGAACACAACCAAGAAGAAGGCACGATGAAACGTTAGGGGTCGGATCTTCTAAAGCATCAGATAGTTAGTGTGCCACATAGCCACAATGGCAGGAGTTATATGGTCAAGAAAATCCGCAGACTACTCAACATTGGAGAAAAATAGAACAGGACATCGACGAAAGGAAAAGCGGTCCGACGGGTAGTTAGTCTATTCTGGCACCGCAACGGCAGACCTCAAACAGCCTTCAACCTCCAATCAAAGTCATAATACCTTCTGAAACATTGCAAAGCGAGATCTTTTTCAACAATGAAATGCGAGATCAGTGAAAGGCTTTAATTATCAGCGCAATGTCTAACTGACCTCCGAGAAACGGCAACTGAAAATCCCGCTTTAAAACTCGGCCAAACCTCGGCAACAATAAAACATCATAAAACCTGCTAAGTCCTATAGTCCAAAACATTCACAGACCCAAACAAATTCCCGAAAAGCAAGAAAAACTGGCCTCAAACAATCCAAACATGTAGCAGAGTGGGAACAAACGACCTTCAACAAAATCAACAAGGAGGGTCCAAAATTTTTAGAAATTTGGGAATTGTTGCAGCTGCAACAATTGGCAGCTCACTGGTAAACCCAGATCTCTGAATAAACTCCTCTTTAAGCAACAAACTGTTTAGCAATAAAAACGACATGCTAAATTCCTCTAGATGTCTAGATTCCCATAATGTCAAATATATGTAACTGTAATCATTGATGATAGTCCAATTTTAGGGAGTGGCACCCAAAATCTCACAGTCAAGATAACTTTTTTGAGACTAAATGGGTGGATTTCATTTTAACTCTGTCTTTGGGTAGCTTCCAGCTTAGACACCACAGGATTGTAACACATGGTAAACACAAATATTCGTTTGTTCCCCATTCCCATGCCACTTGGCACTTTTTGTTTATGGACTTTTTGTCCTTTTGAGTCCTCCTCACGCCTTTCTTTCTGAATTTTATTCAGGCTCTTCTATCAATAGTGTCCTTTTGTGTGAGAGATGCATTTTATTTTCAGCTCACGGATGAAGAAGAACTTTTGGCAATCTGTACTCATATGATTCAGTACTTTGTTTCGATAAATATTGCTTTCTTAGGATTTTTAACTCTTAATAGCCTTTAGCTTTCAATTCTTGGCATGGGATCATTTAGATATAATATACTGTTTACCTTGCTCACCTTTCCATGGGTCTTTTGTGGTAACCCCCTAGGATGTTTTAGATGTGAAATGGATGGAGCCTCGAAATAGTATTCCAGACCTTTTGATTTTGAGTTATTTCAGGGATTACGTCGGACTTCAATGTGTTCATAGACATTTAGGAAAACTAGTTACTAGAAGAAAATCCATTAGATTCAAACAATAGGATACAGTCTAATGCCCAAAAAATATTAGTTTATCAAGGGCTCTGATCCTCTCCATGTAACCAAAAGTTTGCTTCTTTTATTGAAATCAAAAGAAAACTAAACTAAACAAAAAGGAAAGGAACAAATCAAAATGGCAAAACAAATCAATTATTTATGTACAAAACAAAACAAAATAAAACAAAAAATCAAGAAAAATAAGGTTTAAGCACTAAACCATTTACTGGTAAGTTCTCCTCCCATCCCTGTAAATCTTGCAATTTATAGGTTGAGGGGCCAAGTTTTGCTGCAATCTGGAAAGGGCATGTTATCCCTAAAGTTGAACCTAGACTACAAGGGTTCAAGCTTAAGGAAATATTTTTCAAAAATATAAATCAATGAAGTCAAAATGAAAACTGGGCTGGTATGTCATCAAAGCTATAAGAAAATCACAAAATCATTAAGGAACTGTATAATATGAAACAGGATACAAAATTCAATATTAAAGGAACTACGATCATGAAATTATGAAATGAGACTGTCTCTATTTTTTAAAAGTTTAAAAGGTAATTGTATTTCAACACAAGAATCTTTGCAATGGGATTCAATGGACCATATACAAGATAAATCATAAGAAACACAATTCATAAGACACACAGACAAATCATAATCATACTCATATCAAGGTAGAACCTGTATTGAATATGTAGAGCATTTCATATCATACAGAAAGCTATCAAAATTGGATCTTCATAACTCCAAATGCCAACCTATGTCTCATCTAGAGACTCCCCTTAAATACAAAATATTTGTTTCTTTAAGCTAACTATAAGATCCTACTTCTATGGACCGAGCCTTCTCAAAAATAGGGAATTCAATCCCCTTTAAACAGTATTCAAGTACAAGTGTAACATAAAAAGGACATCTGTCAATAAACAACATTACTTCAAAATCAAACTACAATTCAACCTCTAAAGACTTCTAGAAGCCTCTGCTAATATAGCTAAATCACTCAAAACCTAGGAACGCTTTTGCAATCTGGCGAATTCAACATCTTTGCTGTCCTCCTTATTCTAAGCTTTGATGAGTTCAAGCTGCTTCTGAATAGTTCTCTTTTCCCTTAGAATATCTTTAGATATTGTCAGCAACTTTTGATAATGTGTCTCCTTATCCTCCAGATCTTCATGAAGTCTTTTGTTGGCTATCATCAATTTTTCATTAATGTTTTACAGATACCTAGTTTGTTCTTTGTATGTCTGCAAAGACTTCTTAACTTGGTTTAGTTCTGGAGATATTTCCAAGTCTTCTTCTTTTATATGGACTTCTTCTTCCTGTAGAGTCCTTGATGCTGAACCATCCTCTAAATTAACCTGCTTGTTTGTGCAAAAGGCTTCATGTATAGACCTTGCAACACCTTGAATATCAATAAACCTTTCAATATCTGCACAATACTGATCCTTTGATGTATATACAGTTTCTTCACTAAGAGCATCATCTATCATTACAATTTCAATGGCATCTTCATGTGCTGATCTCTTCTCTGTCTGCAGCTTCTTTCTTAACCTCGTTCTTGGCTTCATATCCTTGTTCTCTATCTTCAATAATTGATTACGAATTTCACTTTTTGAGGTTATATTTTTCAGCATAACACTCAGTTTTTCAGGGTTTTCATTTGTGCATGAAGCTTCAGGACACAAACCTTCCTGAATGGGTTTCTCTGTAGTATTCTTTCCTTCTTCTTCAGCAGTTTGAATTGGTTTTTTGTGACTTGTTGTTTGCTGGTCTGAATCTTCCATCATCCTTTTTCCTTTCTCTTTAGGGTTGTCTTTAAACCCTAGCTCTATCAATAGATCTTCCCATGTTCTTCCCTCCTTATCCAACTGTCATAAAATCAATAGCTTAATCAAGACCTAATGATAGACAGATCGAGCAGTATGCTCTGGATGGCCCTGAACCCTTGAAATCATCTTTTGAAGGCTTTTTAATAAATAAAATGGGAGATTGATTTATATACCTCCATTAAGGTGCATCAGCAACTTTAAATTGAATTTAAGCACTCTGTCATACCGGCCATCGCATGTGATATAGTTTTGTATCATCTCTAAAGGAATATTCCAGCTTGGCTTTATTTTGCTAACATGGATACCGTTTTTACAATCTATCTTCTCAAATCCTGGTGTCAAAAATTCACTGTAATCCCCTTAGAAATCATGTTGTTTAAACCATTTCTCCCCCTATGCCGGAACATCTATTGCTTCAGCAATAGAATCTTCGTTTACCCTAACTGTTAAGCTTTCAAGCTAAACCTTTTCATCTTTATAGTTTTTAATAAAAGACATGGTTACCTGTGAGTGATAACCTTGTAATTTCTCACAGAAGGTAAACCATCCGGCCCTCTTCATTAATTTGGCTGATCTTGGAAATTTCATTATCCACTCTGTATTGTTTGGCTCCAACCTGCAAATTAAACCTCCTGGCTTTCTTTTTACCACAACCTCTGGATTTTCTTCCTCTGCTGTCTTCGACATTTTTAAAACCCCTTCACACTATACTCTTTTAACAGGGAATTTTTACTACAACCGCTTGCTTTGAAATGCAGGGAAACATATATAATATAATCCGGCCCTTTTAACATAGGAGATTTCAGAGTTTGAAAACAAACCCTTGCTGCTTCAAACCCTAATTTTGTTGTTCGTGAACAATGAACATTGACAGTATACAAACGGATCTCTGAATGTCTTTCTCCAGTTAACCAGAGTATTTAGGCAAAATAATGAGACAGATTTTTAGGGAAAAGGATGAATTATGTCGACCCTGCCATGATTAGTACTAATACTCATTGCATGGAGTGATTTTAATTTCAAAATGAAAACAGTTGTACAATCCCATGAATGACACGATAAAATTCATAATTTTGTGGACATGGGTACTTTTAAAACATATTCATACCAAGTACCGAATATCATGAATATAACCATATTTCATTATCCCCTTTATATTCCATGGTACTTATGAATAACAAATTTTTAATAAAATACCATTTAAAACTATGCTGCCATTTCGTGAAATGCTGCCAGTTCATGAAATGCTACCAGTTTTAACAATCCAATATATAATATAAAATCTCTTGCACATACATAGGTTCATGACTTTAAATGAGTGAAGATTTTGATGATTCAAAAGACTAAAAGAAAACCATAATGGCATTCAATCAAGAATAAGGCATAACAAAGCGAAAATTTAAAAATAAACACTCATCACAATCAAAGATTTTAAGGTAAAAAGGTCAAACAACCTTAGAGATAACATCTGGCTCCGTCTGGGGACAAAGTTTTCCTGTGAAACTTTGAGAACATGTTGACCAGTGCCTTCAGAAACCTGCTAAAGTCATTTATGTCTTATTGGGTTGGAATCTTATCTAAAGCAAAAATGATATATACAGTGAATATTTACAATAACACTTTCTCTTTCAATATGTATAAAAATTCTTTAAGAAACGTCCATTGACTGGACCTGCAATCTCTTCACCTTCCAGATTTTGTAATACAAAAGTATTGTTTCCAATGATCTTTATCACTGAAAAAGGCCCTATCCATAAATTTTCAAACTTCCCATGCTTACATTTTTCTTCCTTTCGTGCATCCCACCTGAGAACAAGGTCACCAACTGCAAACATCTCTTTTTTAACTTTCTTATCAAAGCTTTCCTTCATTCTTCTTTTCTGTCTCTTAGTTGTATTCTTGATAGCTTCCCTCTCCTGCTGCAATTGAATTATCTGAAACATTCTTCTTCTTATATCATCTGCTTCTTCTTTTATTTCCTGCATAAACTTAATGACTGGGGTCACTAATTGAACAGGAAAAATAGCATCAATTCCATATACCAATTGGAAAGGGGATGTCCCAATTGACTTTTTAATTGTTACTCTATCAGCCCAAAGAGCAAATTTTAGTTTGGTATCCCAACTCCTTTTGTTTTCAAATAGCATTTTCTTGATACTGTTTACAATATTTTAATTACTGGATTCTGCTAGTCCATTTCCCTGTGGGTAGTATGGTGTGGACTGTTTCAAGCGAATATTATTTTCTTGACAAAAGTTTGCCATCTTTTTTTATTTAAAAGCAGGATCATTATCAGTAAATAATTTCCTAGGGCATCCAAATCTACCTAGAATGTTTTCTTGAAGGAAAGTAATTATGACTTGTTCAATTGCTCTCCTTGTAGGAACTGCTTCCACCCATTTAGTGAAAAAATCAGTAGCAGTTAGAATCCATTTATGATGTCCACTAGAGGGAGGATGAATTTCACCGATGAAGTCTGGACCCCACTGCTGAAATGGGCCATTCACTGAAATAGGTTTCAAAGGTAAGGACTGAAGTTTATGCTTACCTGCAAACTTTTGACACTCCACACATGATCTAACCTCATGATACACATCTGAGAAAAGGGTAGGCTAATAATATCCTGCTCTTAGGATTTTAAATGCAGTTGCCTTCCAATACTTGTGCCCTCCACAAAATCCACTGTGCAATTCTGAAATAACAGCATCAACTTCGGATTTCTCCAAACATTTCAACAATATTCCTCCCGGATCCTTCCAGTACAGAATCTGATCTATTAAAACATACTCCATTGCTTTTAGTTTTAATGATTTGCATTCATTTCTATTCAATTCCAGAGGGCATTGTAAGTACAAAAGGAAATATACAATATCTTTATACCAATTAGACTCACCATACCTGTTATAAACCTGCTGCTTACTGTGTTCTGTTGCCATAACCTGCTCTAACTGTTCTACCATCACATGAAGATTTAAAACCTGACAATTTGATTTTGTCAGAACTTTAGCTAATCCATGGCCTTTTACCAACTTTGTTGGTTTAATTTCTACATCATACTCCATAACCTTAGCTATGCATCTACCTCTTTTTCCTTCGCTGTCAGGCTGTGCTAAAATATCCTTGACTGCTAAATTTGGAACATATGCCAAAACCTTAGAATGTAAAACATATATTCTGAAGAATTTAACAGCTTTAACTAAGGAATATGCTTGCTTTTCCATTGTATTATATTTCAACTCTGATTCTCTTAATGTTTTACTGAAGAATGAAATTGGTTGTTCCAAATCATCTGAGTTCTTTTGTAATAATACAGCAGCTATAGTGTCTTCTGATGCAAATGAGAAAATTGCAAAATCTTTTGTATAGTAAAGAGCTATCAATACTGGGGCTTCTATTAATGCTTGGTTTATGGCTTCAAATGCTTGTTTAGCTTGGTTAGACCATTTAACCTCCCTATCTTTCTTAACCATCTCAGTGATATGCTTTATTATTTCTACAAAATTGGGCATAAACCATCTTAAAAAGCTGATTTTTCCAATAAAAGATTGAATTTATTTTTTATTTCTAGGAATACTGATTTTTAAGATAGCCTTGACTCTCTCTGGATCTATCTTTATTCCTTCTGCAGAAACAATATGCCCTAACAATTTGCCTTCTGTCAAAGCAAAGTGATACTTTTTTGGGTTTAATGATAAACCAAACTTTCTGCATTTAATAAAAAAATTTCTTAAATGTTTAAGATGATCTTCATCAGACTTAGGAAAGACTGTGATGTCATCTTGGTATATCACTACAAACTTTTCATTTTCACCCACAAAAGCTATATCCATAGCCCTCTGAAAAGTAGCACCTGCATTCGTAATCCCAAAGGGCATTTTGTCATACATAAAGGTCCCCCATGGAGTTGTAAATGTTGTTTTTTATCGGTCCTCCGGCTGAACTGCAATCTAGTTATAACCAGAAAATCCATCAATCATTGAAATTTTGTGAGAACCTACAACCCTCTGCAAAATCTTATCTATTTTTGGTAATGAATAGTTATCCTTGATACAAGATCTATTCAAGTTACGGAAGTCTACACATAGTCTTATCTCTCCATTCTTCTTACGTACAGGCACCAAATTCGCAACCCAAGATGAATACCTTAGACGCACAATAATTTTTGCATCTAGTAGTTTTTTTACCTCTTTTTCAATTATTGGCAGCAATGCTGGGTTAAGCCTTCTAAGATTCTGTTTAAAAGGCTTAGTATTTGGTTTTAGAGGAATTTTGTGCTGAATTATGCTTATCATATGTTTTTAAATCATGATATGACCAAGCAAAAATATCCCTATATTCTTTCAACAAACAAACATATTTTCTTCTTTCTTCATCTGACAGCAATTTTGACAATTTTATCATCTTAGGTTGATTTTCAGAACCAATATTATACTCCATAACATTCTCCTCAGTAGTCTGCAGGGTGGCTTTTATCAATGTATCATCTTTTGCAAACAATCTTTCTAATGGAACAAGTCCCTTTGGAATGAAATTCCCTTTTAACTCAACAATTTTGTGAGCAGCAATTGAATTATTTCTACAAGGTTCATTTTCTACCCATTCTAAATCTTGTTCATGATCAACTATATCATCTAAAAATTCACCTACTAATTCCAGAAATTCTTTTATTTCCTTATCATCATTAAAAACTTTCCAATGTTTGATATTATCTAGGACAGCAGGTCTGTATCTTACATCAATTGGATATTTCAGATGAGTTACCTTTGGAACCTTGAAACAGGCTACTGCTAATGCTAGGGAATCAGCTGTTTCATTATATTCTCTTGGGACAAAAGTTATATTGAAGGCTATGAAAAAAATTTCAATTAGATCCCAAACTTCATTCCTATAAACTTTCAACAAATACTGCTTTACTTGGTAAACCCTTTTTACTTGCTGAATAACTAATTCAGAGTCGCCAAATACAACAAGTTCTTTAATACCCAAGTCTTTTGCTGCTCTTAACCCAAGAATCAAGGCCTCATATTCAGCAGTATTATTTGTTGTTTTAAATTCTAATTTGTACATAAGGGAAATAACCTCACCTCCAGCTGAAATCAATAATACTCCTGCTCCTGCCCCCTCTTTACTTGATGCACCATCAAAATACATCTGCCACAATCCATCCGGTTCCTCTTTCTTTACCTGAACTGGAATATCTTTTTGTACTTGTAAGACCCCTTCAATTTCATCATTTAATTGCAATATACAAGAACCAAAATTTTCATCAATTGAATAGATCGAATGATTATTAGGGTCTCTACTATCACTTACCAAATATGCCATATGTACCTCTCTGTAAAGTCTTCTGAATTCTCCTCCAAATACTGGAATTGTATCATATGAAAGATCCATTTGCAGAGTTCCTCCCACTTTCTTTGCCCAGGATCTAGACAATAACATACCAAATTTAGGAGAAATATCTACTACAACTATATCCATCAATACACTCTTCATAGGTACCTGGGTTAAATTCACCACCAGATCCTTAATTACCCCAATACATTTCACTGACCTAGAATCAAATGCATACAAATCATGGTACGGTTTAGTAACACTCAGTCCTAAAGCTTCCATGACTGCTTTTGGCATGAGATTATGTGAAGCTCCTGAATCTAGCAGACAATTATGCAATAACTGATCAGGTATTGAAAAGGTTATATAAAAAGGAGGAGGATATTCTGAATTATCATCAGGCTGATCAAAATTTTTTGACCCTACAATAATAGTAGGTTTTTCATCTTGCAAATTGATCTCATCAGATGTGATAGGAGTAGAATTCACTGCATTTCTAAAAGTTTTAAAAGCTGCTTCCCTGTAAACTTTACTCTTAATAAACTCTGTTCAAGGCATAGGGATTTTCACTTTATTAAGCTCATGCTCAAAACTGAAACCACTTACAGGTTTATTCATCTCCTCAAGATTCACAACTTCATCTTTTCTTTCATTTATAATTTGTTTTTGATTTGCAGACATATTTTGTTTAACAGGATGAGCTTTCACCAATTTTTTAGCTTGTGATGTATGTTTTACCCCTGATCTTAGACCATATGATTTTTGTGGTATTTCCTGACAGACTTCAGGCATAGACATCTGATAATCATCTTTTTCATAATGATCTATTTCTATAGCATACTAATAATCAGATCTAGTCAGAAAATGAGAGGAAGAATCACCATCAAATTGACTAATATTATGTTCTTCCTCTTCCAAATCATCTAACTCCCCTTCATCTATTTCATATGATTCATCATCTCTGACATTATTATTTTGAAAAGGAGGTTGAATCCTTTGTTCTTCATTTTCTCATCTGTCTCTCTGCATATCATTATTTCGTCTTTCTCTTGGTAAGAACCTAGGAGCAAAAGGTCTTCTAAACTGATTCTGATTTCTTTCACCTTCAAGTATGTGTTTATTCTAATTTATATTTCCCATTTCCAACCTATCAATCTTAGCAGACAAACTTTTTATGATTTTATTCATTTCATCCATTTTGTTATCTGATGATCTTCCTGTATGGCTGGATGTAATGATCTCTCTTTTACCCTTTTTGTCAACAATTTGGTGTTTTGTTTCCTCTTTGAGTTTATTTGAGGCCAAAATATTTGACTCTACTTCTAATGCTGCATTTTGCATATTTTGAAGTGACACATATTTTCTTTCTCTTAACAGCAAAGAAAACTCATGATCAAATGAGTTTGCATAAGTTAACTTTGCTGCTGTCTCAGTAGGTTTTATTTCAACTGGAATCCTATTGTACATTTTATTGAATCTTTTGGAAAAATATCCCATAGCTTCATCCTTTTTTCTCTTTAATGACCCAAACTATGTCATGTAATACAAATAATATTTAGTGTCCCCCCACTGTCTCATAAATGCTTCTTCTAAAGCATCTAAAGCATCTATGCCATCTATAGAGTTTGGTGGTAATTCCCTAAACCATTTTCTAACCTCACCATCTAAACTTTGAACAAAAACCCTCATCCAAACATACTCATGTTCAAAATTATGATTGTCTGCATAACTACAGAATGTATTCCAGTGTTCTTCTGCAGTAGCATCTCCCTGGCCATTAAATCTTGGAAGGTACTTTTGATAATCTCCTGCT
Organism: Pseudotsuga menziesii; assembly: GCA_001517045.1. Classification (NCBI taxonomy): domain Eukaryota; kingdom Viridiplantae; phylum Streptophyta; class Pinopsida; order Pinales; family Pinaceae; genus Pseudotsuga; species Pseudotsuga menziesii. The sequence continues at coordinate 164,162 of LPNX010688322.1, forward strand.
GGGAGAGCATTGAGAGGTTGGGGTAAAACAAGTGGGGCATATCTTGCTGCTACCATAGCAGCCATTTGATTTTGAGGCTGAGCCATTCTAGGGTTGGAAATGTTTAAATTTGTATTAGACTGAAGACTGCTTGACTGTTGTGATGAGGGAGACAAATTACCAGGATTTGATTGATTCACTGGGATGGTCTTAACCAAAGGAATATGGGTTGAAAATAAAGAGGAAGCTCATGTTTTCAATGCTCCAAGTTTAACCTTCTCTGACAACAAAGGATTTGTAAAGATACAGAAATTGTCAATTTGGGAAGGGGTAAATAACATGTCTAACTCTTCTCTTCCTTTTTCTGAATGTGGGTTAAAAGAAGGAACTGCAATAGATGAAGATTCAAGGATCTCCAAAGCTGCAGGCTGTTTGAATTTTTCTGATGAAGTAGAAATTAAATTTCTCCTAGCCTCCTTTAACAATTTCTCAAGATCTAAGAGTCCTGGATTCAAAGGAGATGAGGGATTTCCTCGAGTTCCTATCCTTTTTGAAGCCACTGTAACTTTTTAAAGGTGACTGAATGTAGTCTATATCAGATCTGACTGATTTTGTTCACCCTACAAAATCAGTTTCATGAAAATTTCAATTACCCAGGGAAGATGTCCTTTCCTTTCTCCGTCCCCAGCAACGGCGCTAGAAGATGTTATCCCTAAACTTGAACCTAGACTACAGGGGTTCAAGCTTAAGGAAATATTTTTCAAAAATATAAATCAATGAAGTCAAAATGAAAACTAGGCTGGTATGTCATCAAAGCTATAAGAAAATCACAAAATCATTAAGGAACTGTATAATATGAAACAGGATACAAAATTCAATATTAAAGGAACTACGATCATGAAATTATGAAATGAGACTGTCTCTATTTTTTAAAAGTTTAAAAGGTAATTGTATTTCAACACAAGAATATTTGCAATGGAATTCAATGGACCATATACAAGATAAATCATAAGAAACACAATTCATAAGACACACAGACAAATCATAATCATACTCATATCAAGGTAGAACCTGTATTGAAGATGTAGAGAATTTCATATCATACAGAAAGCTATCAAAACTGGATCTTCATAACTCCAAATGCCAACCTCTGTCTCATTTAGAGACTCCCCTTAAATACAAAATATTTGTTTCTTTAAGCTAACTATAAGATCCTACTTCTATGGATCGAGCCTTCTCAAAAATAGGGAAGTCAATCCCCTTTAAACAGTATTCAAGTACAAGTGTAACATAAAAAAGACATCTGTCAATAAACAACATTACTTCAAAATCAAACTACAATTCAACCTCTAAATACTTCTGAAAGCATCTGTTAATATAGCTAAATCAATCAAAACCTGGGAACGCTTTTGCAATCTGGCGAATTCAGCATCTTTGTTGTCCTCCTTATTCTGAGCTTTGATGAGTTCAAGCTGCTTCTGAATAGTTCTATTTTCCCTTAGAATATCTTTAGATATTGTCAGCAACTTTTGATATTCTGTCTCCTTATCCTCCAGATCTTCACGAATTCTTTTGTTGGCTATCATCAATTTTCCATTAATGTTTTGCAGATACCTAGTTTGTTCTTTGTATGTCTGCAAAGAATTCTTAACTTGGTTTAGTTCTGGAGATATTTCCAAGTCTTCTTCTTTTATATGGACTTCTTCTTCCTGTAGAGTCCTTGATGCTGAACCATCCTCTGAATTAACCTCCTTGTTTGGAAAAAGGCTTCAGGTATAGACCCTGCAGCACCTTGAATATCAATAAACCTCTCAATATCTGCACAATACTGATCCTTTGATGTATGTACAGTTTCTTCACTAAGAGCATCATCTATCATTACAATTTCCATGGCATCTTCATGTGCTGATCTCTTCTCTGTCTGCAGCTTCTTTCTTAACCTGGTTCTTGGCTTCATATCCTTGTTCTCTGTCTTCAATAACTGATTACAAATTTCACCTTTTAAGGTTATATTTTTCAGCATAACACTCAGTTTTTCAGGGTTTTCATTTGTCCATGAAGCTTCAGGACACAAGCCTTCCTGAATGGGTTTCTCTGTAGTATTCTTTCCTTCTTCTTCAACAGTTTGAATTGGTTTTTTGTGACTTGTTGTTTGCTGGTTTAAATCTTCCATCATCCTTTTTCCTTTCTCTTTAGGGTTGTCTTTAAACCCTAGCTCTGTCAATAGAGTGTCCCATGTTCTTCCCTCCTTATGCAACTGTGATAAAATCAATAGCTTAATCAAGCCCTGATGATAGACAGATCGAGCAGTATGCTCTGGATGGCCCTGAACCCTTGAAATCATCTTTTGAAGGCTTTTTAATAAATAAAATGGGAGATTTATCTGTATACCTCCATTAAGGTGCATCAGCAACTTTAAATGGCATTTAAGCACTCTGTCATACTGGCCATCGCATGTGATATAGTTTTGTATCATCTCTAAAGGAATCTTCCAGCTTGGCTTTATTTTTCTAACATGGATACCATTTTTCCAATCTAGCTTCTCAAATCCTGGCATCAAAAATTCATTGTAATCCCCTTGGAAATCCTGTTGTTTAAACCATTTCTCCCCCTGTGCCGGAACATCTATTGCTTCAGCAATAGAATTTTTTTTACCCTAACTGTTAAGCTTTCAAGCTAAACCTTTTCATCTTTATAGTTTTTAATAAAAGACATGGTTACCTGTGAGTGATAACCTTGTAATTTCTCACAGAAGGTAAACCATCTGGCCCTCTTCATTAATTTGGATGATCTTGGAAATTTCATTATCCACTCTGTATTGTTTGGCTCCAACCTACAAATTAAACCTCCTGGATTTCTTTTTACCACAACTTCTGGATCTTCTTCCTCTGTTGTCTTCGACATTTTTAAAACCCCTTCACATTATACTCTTTTAACAGGGAATTTTTACTGCAACTGCTTGCTTTGAAATGCAGGGGAACATATATAATATAATCTGGCCCTTTTAACATACGAGCTTTCAGAGTTTGAAAACAAAACCTTGCTGCTTCAAACCCTAATTTTGTTGTTCATGAACAATGAACATTGACAGTATACAAACAGCTCTCTGAATGTCATTCTCCAGTTAACCAGAGTATTTAGGCAAAATAATGAGACATATTTTTAGGGAAAAGGATGAATTATGTCGACCCTGCCATGATTAGTACTAATACTCATTGCATGGAGTGCTTTTAAATTCAAAATGAAAACAGCTGTACAATCCCATGAATGACATGATAAAATTCATAATTTTGTGGACATGGGTACTTTTAAAACATATTCATACCAAGTACCGAATATCATGAATATAACCATAGTTCATTATCCCCTTTATATTCCATGGTACTTATGAATAACAATTTTTTTAATAAAATACCCTTTGAAACTATGCTGCCATTTTGTGAAATGCTGCCAGTTCATGAAACGCTGCCAGTTTGGATAATGCTGCCAGTTTTAACAATCCAATATATAATATAAAATCTATTGCACATACATAGGTTCATGGCTTTAAATGAGTGAAGATTTTGATGATTCAAAAGACTAAAAGAAAACCATAATGGCATTCAATCAAGAATAAGGCGTAACAAAGCGAAAATTTAAAAATAAACACTCATCACAATCAAAGATTTTAAGGTAAAAAGGTCAAACAACCTTAGAGATAACAGGGCCTACCCATAACTATTGGAACTTCGTGTGCTTTCCCTTCTCATCATGAGGGTGATCCCACTTAAGAACCAAATCTCCTACTTCAAAATCTTTTGTTCCAGCTTTGTGCTTATCAAACCACCTCTTCAATACCTCCTGTTGTTGTTTAAAACGTTCTCTGGCCTTGGATCTAGATTCCTCTGCCTTCAAAATATTATGGATTCTTATCTGCAAGACTTCATTATCTGATCCTCTTGACTCCTAAGCTATTATGGAAGAGGGTAGCATCATATTGGGGGGCAGAATGGCTTCTTTTCCATAACCAAGGGTATACGGGGACACACCTAACGAAGTCTTGGGGGTGACCCTATCAGCCCAAAGAGCATTTGGTAATGCTGAATGCCAACTTCTCTTGTTTTCTATCACAGTATTTTTTAATATTATAATCAGATTCTTGTTTGTAGATTCAGCCAAACCATTTCCTTGTGGATAATAATTTGTAGAATAATGCAACTTCATTCCCTTTTCATAAGAAAATGCAGTTAATCTAATAGAGGAAAAATAAGCAGCATTATTGAAAACTAAAGAAATTGGAACTCCAAACCTGGTCATAATATGATCTTGCAAGAAGTCCATGACCGCATCTTCATTCACTTTATGCAATGGAATGGCCTCGACCCATAGAGTGAAGTAGTTGGTTGCCATCAAAATATACTTGTGTTGCAAAGACGAATTTGGCTTTATTTCTCCAATGATATCTATTCCCCATTTCTCAAACAGTTCTGTTATCGTCACAGGCTTTAATGGTCCCGCTGCTTTAGCTTGTCTTCCACCCCACCTTTGACAGATGTCGCACTTTCTGACATGGGCATGTGCATCTTTGAATAGTGTGGGCCAATAGTATCCCGCTCTGAGAATTTTATGGGCTATTGTGTCTCCGAAAAAATTCCCTCCTGCAAGCCCATCATGTAAGTCTATCATGACCTTCTTCGCATCTTCTTTCTCTAAGCATCTAAGAAAAACTCCATCATAATTCTTCCTGAATAATATTCCTTCAAAAATATGATATGAGGCTGATTTAAGACGCAGTGCTCTTCTTTGCTTAGAATTCCAATGTTCCAGTAACAATCCCTCCCGGAGGTAATGCACAAGGTCTCCATACCAAGAGTCTGGAGCTGTGAAAAGAGGACAAACATCCATCAAATGCAACTCAGCTTCATCTTCCCAGTTATTTTCTTCATCATCTTTACTTTCAGTCATTAGTTTGCACAATCCTTTCCCTTTAACTATGGAGGTTGGCTTGAATTTGAGGTCATACTCCTGTAAAGCTGTTACCCAGTTGCCTCTTCTTTTTCCTAATTCCTTTTGTATGAAAAGAGACCTCACAGCTGGGTATGGAACTATCACCTTTGTCTGGTTCTTAAGTATATACGATCTGAATTGTTTTACCACTTTGAAGACTGCATAATCTTGTTTATCCATAGCTGGGTAATTCAATTCAGCTCCCTACAGACCAGTGCTCATAAATGATATGGGGAACTCATCTCCCCCATCTTCCTTCTGGGTAAGCACCGCTGCTAGTGAATCGTCAGATGCGAAAGTGTACAAAATAAAATCTTTTTCAAAATCTGGACTTTTGAGGGAGGGAGCATGAGCAACAGATGTCTTTATTTTACTAAATGCATTCTTCTCTACATCAGTCCACTTGAATTGTACACTCTGCTTTACCATTTGCTGCAAAGGTTTAACAATTTGAGCGAAATCCAACACAAACCTTCGCACGAAATTTATTGTCGCCATAAATGATTGCATGCCTTTTTTATTATGGGGTAAGGGAATCTGTTCGATAGCTTTGATCCTCTCTAGGTCTATGGATATCCCCTTCCTAGAAACCACGTGACCCAGTAACTTACCTTCGATAACAGCAAACACACACTTCTTGGGGTTTAATGAGATACCATACTTCCGGAAGTATTCGAAAATCTATTTTAGATGGAATGCCTATTCTTCCCTTTTCTTTGAGAATATTGTGATGTCATCGAGGTATACTATAGCACTGTGGCCAATCAGACCACGGAAAGCTATGTCCATAGCCCTTTGGAAAGTAGCTCCAGCATTTATGAGTCCAAAGGGCATCCTTCTGTAAGTAAAAGTCTCCCATCTGGTTTTGAATGTAGTTTTAAGTCTGTCTTCTTCAACTACTAATACTTGATTGTAGCCAGAGAATCCATCTAATAAAGAAAATAATTCAGAACCTGAAACCATTTGCAATATCTGTTCCATGGGTGGGATAGGATAATTGTCTTTATCCGAAGCACGATTTAGGTTTCTAAAATCCACACATAGTCTAATTTCTCCAGATTTCTTTCTTACTCGTACCAGATTTGAAACCCATTCCGAGTGTCTAACTTTGAAGATAATTTTAGCATCCAATAGCTTCTTTACTTCATTCTAAATTAGAGGCTCCAGTTTTGGATGCATTTTCCTTAAAGGCTGTTGATAAGACTTGACCCCAGATCTGATGGAGATAACATGCTGAATAATATTGGTGTCATATGTCTTCAAATCTTCATATGTCCAGGAAAAAACATCTTTGTATTGTTTGAACAGACCGATGAACTTATTTCTTTCACCTGGAGAGCAACATTTTCCCAAATTCACATATTTAGGCTAAGTTTCAGTCCCTAAATTAATCAACTCAAACTGTAGAGACAAGCTATGAGTCTTCACATTCACTGGCCTTCTGAATTTCTCACTTAGATCAAACATTCACTCTAAAGTCCTGACTCCTTTAGGAATAAAATTATCGAATTTTAGCTCGGCATGATGTTCTTCATCATCAATAATTGCCCCTTTGAAGTTCTCATCATTTGTCAGGCATTCTAGAATCTGTTGATCATCATCAAAAACTCATAAATTGGTAATCATATCTAGAACCGAAGGCCTAAAAAGCAATTCAATAGAACAGCGGTTATTAGAGGGCACAAGCCTCACAGCTGAGGTGGCTAACAAAGTCAGCTGTCGCATTCTAAGTCTAGGAATCGATACAATATTAAATGCATGAAAACATTTAAAAAAATACCATATTTCATTTGGATAAGCTTTTAAATGAGGGGAAATGCAATGTATTTGATTTCGAACTTGTTTTAAAATTATTTCAGAATCCCCATACACTTTCAGTTTTTCTACCTTTAACTCAATTGCTTTTCTTAGTCCCTGAACTAATGCTTCATATTCGGCTGTGTTATTGGTGCATTCAAACTCTAACCTACATGAAAGAAAATGTTTATTCTTCTTAGGATCAATCAGGACACAGCCGGCTCCTGACCCTTCTAAAGTTTTAGACCCATCAAAGAAAAGCGTCCAAAAATTGCCTATCACTACTATGCATGAATCAACATCTACATCTACAGCTAAGTCTACTATTTTACAGTCGATTTCATCAGCCTGTGAAAACCAAAGGAGATCAAGATGAGCATATGATGTATCACTATATTCTTCCGCTTGATAGTTTCCCGATTCTAGCTCAATGAAGTAATTTCCCAAAACAGAATTCACTAGTTCATTTTTACCTTCGAACTGAGTAACATTGTGTTTCATGTGGGGCTCTCTTAAAACTTTAATTTGATTTGGGATTCCTTTATAAGGTAGCCATAGATGTGACCAGTCCGAAGTAAAATATCCACTCAGCTTGGCCGACCAATCTCTGCTTAAAACAAGTCCATAAGCCTCAGGTATGTCTGCTACTACAATATCAATGAATTGACATACCTTATCATTTGAGGATAAGTGAATGAGAACATCCTCCATTTACCCAATTACTTTCACATTCGTTTTGTCCAACTGAGTGACCCTCCAGGTAGATGGTTTAGGTTGTCCATTTATATTTTTGCAGACCGACAGTGACATAACATTTATTTATGCCCCCGAGTCTACTAGACAGGTGTGCACGTTGTGGTTGAAAATTTCAAAAGTAAGGAGAAAAGGTGGAGTCTTGCATTTAGGTTTACCTCCCACACTTGCTTCACCAATTTCTTCTTCTTGGGGCTGATTGTCAATGGTAAGCTTCTCCTGTGATATTTCAAGTGCTTTCAATAACTTTTCTTTCTGCTGCGGCACATTGCACATCTCAAATAACGAGATATTTTCCCTTACCTTTTTTATATCCTCCACGATGTCATAATCCATCTTATGTTCTGTGAGATTCATTTTAACATTATTTATCTTCTCTTCAATGGGCTTAGTAGGCATGTTGATCTATCTTAGATTTTGACTAGTGGTGGTAAATTCCGGAATTTTATTAGCTGAGGTGTTTTTTTGAAATTTCTTTATATTCTTTTGAAGTATCTTAATCTTTAGAAGCATAAAACTGTTTTCCTTAATCAACCCTTGGATTCTTGTCGTTACATTTGTTTCAAAGATATCTTCATGTCTCAGATCATTTTCTTCTTCAGTATCAAACAACGATACACAGTCCCATAAAACCATGGCCTCATCCTCTTGTTTTTCTGTTGATTTATTGTTGTCTTTTCCTTCTTCATCATTATCCTCGATTAATTTGGAATCCAACAGCTGATTCATTACCAACATCATTGAATTTATCCATTGAGGACAATTCTTTTCAGAATGGGGTTGTTGGTGAAAAGTGAAAAAGTTATCCATCCCTACCTCCGTTAAGTTCATCGATGTAGGACTGTGTAGAGGGGGTTGGGTTTGATTGTTATCCTCCCTTTTCTTGTAATAAGGCTTAGAAAACTTCTGGGCTTCCTTTTCCTTTTCCAAGTCTATTATTCTATTCGAGAGCTTTTGCATCATCTTTCTCATTCCTTCAAAATTAGGTGATTGCTCCTCTTTAGGCTTAGTAAATAAAAGAGCTTTTCTCCCAACATTCTTTTCTCCTGACTGCTCAGGATAATCTTCGATGCTTTCCTTTTCAGCCTCTACTCTCTCCACGTCTTCATAAGTCTCTGCTAGCATAGGTTTGGCTTTCATTTTGGAAAACATGGCCAAATCGGACCCTAGAGCTGAAGTATAATACTCAATCAGAACTTTATCTGAGGGTTTGTCAGTTTCAGAAAAATTCTTAATATAAGCTACAAATCTTTGGGTAAAACTATTCACCTTCTCTTTTCTTTCTTTATTTAAAGCACACAGTCCTTTCATGAGAGCCGCATGAGTTTTTTGGGTTGCATATTTACTTCTGAAAATCCTTTCAAAGGTATCCCAGTCTGGGATAGAGTTTGCAGGCAAACCAAAAAACCATAATGTTGCTGCTCCTTTAAGGGTATGTGGAAAAAGTCTACAAACTACATCCTCATGTTCCCCAACCCTTAATCCTTCTATTTCCAAATAGAAAATTTGTAAATGGTCATCTAATAACATATTCTCATTTGGATCAAACTTGGGCAGCATCTTCTCAAAAGCTTGAGGTAAGTCATGCAACGGAGGTGTTAAGTTCAAGGGTCATGATCTGGCTTTCCAAGCCGGTGGTGGATTTGGTGGGTTAAGTGGCTGATTTGCATTAACGCCTGCCATGAGTCTAGGTGGAGAGTGAGGAGGTGAGGGAACGGGAGTATGCACAAGAGAACAGTAAGGTGTGTTTGGGCCTACTTGCTTCAGAGGCTGAACAACTTCCTATAATGCTACTTCTACTAACTCTTCTAAATCTCCAACCAACACTGAATCTTCCAAGATGGGATGATCTTTCTTCTTGTATTCTCTTTGAGATAAATCAAGGATAGTGGGTAATCCTCCAATACTCTTTACATATGCTCTAGTGTGTCTCCTCGGATTATTAACAACTTCATTGTCTACAGAATACAAATGTTCTCTATTCTCTTTGGTATTTGGATCAGGAAATAAACTGCTTTCAAAACTATCACTGGTGGAGTAATTTCGAGGAAATGGATTTCCCCAGCCAGCCATGCACTGGTGGCCCTCCTTCTAGCACCAGAAACTGTTGATGCATGGAAATTCACAGGCAGCAACAGCAAGGGATTCTCCCCAGTCAACATTCCCAACTAGCCCGTGACTGTTTGGTATGGGGAATCCATCCGATTTGCGGTCTGGCTACCGTATGTCAAGTAACAAAAATAAAGGGTTTTACTGGTTCTGGCCCAGTCCACTGTGTATATTTTGTATTTTTTACTTTAAGTATGATATGCAAGTGCCTATCTAAGATGCAGATTGATAAAGAATATGAGGAGTGGTCACAATGTGATGCGCAGGTTCTTACCTCTCGTCTTAGACTCTCTCGCATCTAAATCATACACAACTGAAAACAATATTAACTAAGCTGTCCCTAGGGAGCAAGATTGTCAATTAATGAGTAATGTATTACTGCTCATATGTTAAGATAAATCATAGATAGTTGTTCTTAGAATCAAAACACATAAACATGAATAAAGATATGCACAACAAGATAGCTCATCGTCTGTTAAAACATTCATTACTCATAGTGGAAATTATCACAGAATAAAGTAGAGAACATTCATACAAGAACATAGGTTCATAAAGTTAGAACGATCTCACAGTTAATGAAACATAGCTGAAAACTAAATAGTTCCCCTTCAACATTGTTCATTTCATCACATTTGAACATTCCACACAGCACTTTCTCCAACAAGAAAAATTGTAATTTTATTATTGCAAAACGAAATAGTTCCTCTCACAACAAGTAGTTCACAAGTCTCACTGGGAAAAATCCCCTCTCCCCCTATCTCTTTTCTATATTTATAAAAGAACCATCTCAAAACCTTTCGGTTTCCCAAAAACCGTTTCAATCTCCAGTCTTGTCATTTTGCAAATGATCATAATTCAATGTTACGTTCAAATAAAGAATTTTATAAAACAGGCATAGCTAGGTAACCGATGAAACGCCCAATCCTGGGCCTTTTCCCTTTAATGATTACGCTCTAACATTCCTCGGTCCCTCTTCAGACCCTTATAATTTTCTTCCTCGAGCAACAACTCTGTTGCCTTATGCTTTAACATGCTTTGTCCTCCAACTGCAATGTTATAGCGGATTTCACCACACTAGGTGAATCACACATTGTATGGCTTTCCCCTGTCCCGCTGCAGACTCATTAGACCCTATGGACCACTTTTTGTCTTTTGATGTATCCTTGACCATACCTAAAAACATAAGAAAAGTGATATGCGCAGCTTTTTCCCCGATAACCGCCTACATACACGGATATTCCCTCTATATTCGCGTACATCGGGATGTGTACACAATCCAAATCCTTTTGGAGCGTTCCTTGACTTGGATCCGACTCATATGACTCCTGGCCTTCCATATGCCTTAAGATCACACGGATTCAACCTTTCAGTATCCCTTTGAAAAGCTATATAAGGAACCCATTGAGACATTGAAAGCATAAGAGAGAATTGAGAGTAACGAAACTATAGTCCA